>OY740814.1:24290964-24556582 GCA_963514005.1 Raja brachyura
TCCTCTTTTAAAATGAAGTGCAGAGTTTCAACTTTGCCTTTCTTGACAAAATATATCAGACGTTCTTATTGCTAAAAAGATACGTAGGAATTCGTGGAGTTGTTCGGAGGGTATGGGGAGATTTTGAATAAAAGCTTCAATAAGACAAATTGCGCGCTGGATTAGGAGGGAATTGAACAGACAACAGCTGGGGTTATGTTTCGTTCAAACGAGGCCCAGGAATGGAAGTCAAAGCGGAGCTAAATAATCCTGGCTAGTTACTCCCGGAGAAAATGCATTTTATAATACAAAGCAAAAAACTCATGAATGAAAACTCAGGAAATATTTCTGTTTCCTTGCTGTTATTTTGGAGATAGATAGTTCTGCCTATTATCGAATTAAGTTTGGTTCTCAAGTAGAACAGTTTGGCGTTAATGCAATTTAAAAAAACAAATCGTTTTTAATCATAGTTTCAGAACGGGTTAATAAAACTTGCAATAATTTACAAAAACTTCACTCGGACATCCAATCAAATATTAAACCCACTGGTCGAAGGGAGTGACGGAGTTGCTAAATGCATTTAAAGAAAATATTCTTTCAATAAACTGGCTATTTTCACTTAAATACACGTCCTCTTTCCGGATTTGTTTTCACATTAAACATGTCAGCGCACCCGCCAAACTTTTTTTATTACGCCGCACATTTGCGACGGTACGGACTTTGATCTTCAACAAATAATATTTTACAATGATCGAAAAATAAAGCAGAGTAAATTTTGGGCATTTGTACCTATTTGTATGCGTTGGTAAATCTAAAAAAAATCTAATCTGGAAATACAGAAATGTACGAATCATTCCCGTTCGTTGATTTTGTTGATTCCATTGTATGCTAAAATGATATGGTGTATTTGGGGGAGGGGTTGTATAATTATAAAATGGAGCCAGAATTTGCCTCTCGGCAGATAGGAACAGGCAGAAGCCGCCGTGTTTCTGAAGCTGAGATGCAAAACCATGGAGGCGAGCGACCCCCAGTGGAGGAAACAATCGCTACAACGGACGCCTCGACTTGATGTTCAGATCAAACCACATATACAACAATATGTTTTAAAAATTCATTCAAATTGAAGGATTTTTTGAAGTTTACAGTATGTTATAGTGCATTGAATCAATAGGACACGTTACATAAAACTGAGACCGTTCACCAGATACAATTACATGAATCTCCCTTTGTAGTTAGCCCTGTTTCATTTAAATAATTGGGAAAATATCCGCGGATCCAAGATGGTTGGACACCAGAAACAAGCAACGCAATCAGGGAGAATAGTTATCCTGCAACAGAATATGGTGTTTCTTAATGGGAACTGGAACAACGTTTTAGGAACGTGAAACCGATGCAGTGATTATGTTAAGTAACGGGACATAACCTATCATTGTAAACAAGGTAAAATTGCAAACCCATATCCTTATTTAAAAATTCAATTCTAAATAGTTGTCCTATTTGATTCTATTTTTTTTTTCAAATTTGATCAGTCACTAGACTTATGACTTTAAATATTACTGTGCAATTCGAATAAAACATTTGAAACGGTTCATTCCCTGGTCTAAATATCGCTGCTCATATTTTCAATTAGATAACATGTTTGGCTCCATAAACGTGTTAAAATATAACGAGTTCATATCTCGTTGGCTCTCAAGTGATTGGAGATGTCTATGGGACATATTTAACCAGAGAAACACACTGTATATATCTAACATTACATTAAAAAATGAACTCTTGTCTGTTCAGCTTTGCGGGGGTTCTTATATAATGTGACTGATGTAACGTTATAGCCAGTGATTCATACTCTGACACAAATAACAGATGGTGGGGGTGGTGGTGTTGGGGGGGGGGGGGGGTAAAAATATTTTTAGCCGCGTACATAAAACGCGATTTAAAGCTTCGCTTAGTTTTGGGATGCGCGTGGCTTCAGAGAGTTGTTTAAAATAAAGACAACGATTCCTACATCAATTAAATAAGTATTATTCATAACACAAAAGGTCACTTTCGAAGAGAGTTACCCTTTGCCGAGTAGAAAGCTTTTCACAAACCAGTCTGGAGAATTCTAAACATATTTAGCATTCTGAATTCTTATGTGGGTGATTATATTTAATGTGTGCTCCATAATATGTGAATGTGGTTTAAGGAGATATTGTGATCCATGTATATAATATTAGTACACTCTAGTATATAATCTGCTGTACCATCTAAATGGTGGCCACAACGGTAATTAATTATCTATTAATTGCATAGTGATGTTTTAAAATTTGGAAAAGGTTAAAATGCATTCGTTGCATTTTTATAGCGTTTTGGCATCAGAAAAGTTCAATAATAATGCCCTCAAATACATATATATACATACATATTTATCTGGCCCAAACATTGCGCATACGGGCAGTCTGTAGACAAACACAAATAAACATACACCCAAATAAAAACATATATATCTACACTCATATATATATATCGGTGTGTGTGTGTGTGTGTGTGTGTGTGTGTGTGTGTGTGTGTGTGTGTGTGTGTGTGTGTGTGTGTGTGTGTGTGTGTGTGTATGTGTGTGTGTGTGTGTGTGTGTGTGTGTGTGTGTGTGTGTGTGTGTGTACACTAGACATATATACGAGATTTGAATATATTTTGCAAATAAATGTCCTTGCCTCTATTCAGCTTAACGTAGGACATTTTAACCTGTTTTGCGAACAAAAACAAAATCGCAAATTTAAAATGTGAATAGGTTTTAACGAGGCTGTGAATTTCAAGTCTACTGTAAACGGTGATAGGAGCCAAGTTTCCCCCACAGTGTAAAGGGAATTGAATGAATTCGAACCAGCTCGCTAATAAATAACTGTTACCTGCAAAAAATACCCGCAAGTGTTCGACCTGCTTTCATTGACGAACGTATTAATTTGCAGGAGAGGAGAAATGCCTTCAGATCAGTCTAACGGATATTTAACACAGTAACTTTTACCATCATTACGCTAAATTGGTTAGGTCAGTTTGAAGATGGTGGTATCGATGCTATAATGAATCGAATTCCTACTGAAAGCCACACGTTTGCACTGAATGCACATGCCCGGTCCTTTAAGAAAGTTAACTACTTGTTTAGTTCGGACTATCAATACAAATCAGTGTTTATTTCTGTGTTATCAACAAACAAGATGAGACATAAATTCGGTTCCATATTAATGGAGGATTACATCAATAGATCTAAAATCTTCAGTCACTGGGATTACAAATATGGTTCTGAATTTTCATACATCACGACAAAAGTTGTTATTAAATGATTATTTCCCATGTTACGTTTGTGTAACATGATTTTTAAAAATGTCACCATTTTTGTTTATCTTCCAAAAAATGAATTAGGTACAAATTAGTCTCAATGAAGTTCAGGATTTTCATGGTGAAATATATTATTTTAAATTCTATTATATCTCATATTGAAATTAAATTATTCGATAAATATCAGACTTCGTCCCTAAAAAATGACTGAACTAATAACAATTCTTGGTAATTGATCGAACAGTGAATATTAGCTGTACTGCCTTTGTGTACGTTGTTTTTTTCATTCCTACTGATATAACTGTGGGGTCCATAAAATATCGTTCTTTCAGTTAATTCATTCGCCAACATGTCTTAAAATATTTTTTTAATGTATTATGCTTTCTCTTTACCGTGTTATGAAGTTAATGTTCTTTAACTTTTGTGTTTGCATTGTTTTATTGCAATTTACATTCTGGGTAAACGGTGAAATGTTTCGATCATCCCGAACGCGAAAACAGACTGAAAATCGCCGACATTTCGATATATTTAACGACTTGCCGGTCGCCAGCGGTGAGCTAGAGATTAAAAGTTGTCATTAAACAAAAGGAAAGTTTTACAATGAAATGGAATGTGGATTGTTGGCGGGTGTTGCCCGGGACCGTAAGAGGATACACCTAACTCGGGCTGGGCACTGTAGAAATATGAGGCTCGAAATAAGACAATAGAATTTCCGTCGGATGCAGTAGAATTAGATGCCAACCCGATGCAAAACTAAACATACTCCAGCATTACTTTATACATTGTTCGTTTTGCTGGACCGACATCACTGGAGGCTGTGCTAAACCTCGCCACCGTCACTGTACATTTTCAATTTAATAATTCTTACGGTTCATTTTAAAATTGGTAAATGCAATCCATGGATATAGTCAAATGTTTCTCGCATACATTTATTTTCAGGACAATCTGGCCAAATTTCGTTTCACTGCGATATTCTCAGTTAAATGCCACACGCTATTTCTGCCCAACCCCTACAACGTGTTACTTTTTACACATGGTGTGGTGGGTGCCAAGACTCGCTGCCAGGGGTGGTGGTGTAGGCAGATACGATAGTGGCGTTACAGAGGTTTTCAGATAGGTAGGGTTACACAAAAAGCTGGAGAAACTCAGCGGGTGCAGCAGCATCTAAGGAGTGAAGGAGATAGGCGACGTTTCGGGTCGAGACCTTCTTCAGATAGGTACATGGATATGCAGGGATATGCAGGCACAGACGTTTTGGGCCGAAGGGCCTGTCCTGCGCTGTACTGTTCCACGTGGAAACAATGAACCGCAGGTGCTGGTTTACAAAATCTGTACTGTTCAATGTGTAGGAAGGAACCTCAGATGCTGGATTTAGTCGAAGATAGCCACAAAACGCTGGAGTAACTCAGCGGGACAGGCAGCATCTTTGGGGAGAAGGAATGGGTGATGTTTCGGGTCGTGACCCCTCTTTAGACTGTTCTATGTTCTAGTACCATCTACAATCCTGTCCCTTTGATTTCACCACTGAACCCTGCGATAGGTTCGGCCCGAAACGTTGCCTATTTCCTTCGCTCCATAGATGCTGCCTCACCCGCTGAGTTCCTCCAGCATTTTTGTCTACCTACGATAGATATTCTCAACCTGAAACAGCTAAAGCCAAGCCCCAATTTCTGCAGCCAAACACCGCCAGCATCAGAAGTTTGCAGAGATTTCCCCCAAGCGCCAATGCCAGCCAAGACCACCCTTCTCATCGGCGGTACCACGCGAAATGCATCTGACACGCACGTTTGACTACACAGGGCATCGAAATCGGACAACGAATTCTGACCATACGCCAGTGCACCTACCCACTGAATACAGACATTCACTTATTTACAAAATAACGACTCGGAGACTGGCCGCGACATCAGATGTGATATTACTAATTTCTAGTTCACTGCTTGGTAATAAACAGCCTCTCC
The DNA here is from genome assembly GCA_963514005.1 of Raja brachyura. Next base: position 24,296,217 of record OY740814.1, read on the forward strand.
GACCGGAGTGCCTCGGTTCTCGGACTGCTCGCACCGACTGGCCGAGGGCCTGCAGCTCCGCTTCGCTGTGTCCCAGGTGGGATTCATTGCACATTGAGTGACAAACTTCCGAATTCACCAAGTTTTTGTTTTTGTTTATTCGCGCTGTTTCGAGTGAACAAAGCTTTCAGCCTCTCCCGCCCTCCACCCGGCGGCGTTACATCGGAAATCTGGCTTGCCATGTGCGATCAAACAATTTAGAAAGATAAATTGTTCGAATATTAAAGTGTGTCGGGGTGTTAGCACAGGCTGAGGGAAAAGGGGTCGAGGCCGACATACAGAACTCATCGATATACGTTCGCCAGAATTTGCCCCAGGATGACACTCTTTCAGCCCACCACTTGACATGATTGTGGGAGGAAATTCGCTCTTGTACTCAGTTCCATAAAGATTACAACGCCCACATACGGACTATTAAGTGGCAGATTTTGTTTTAAGATAGCAAGTCAGAAAGTCTGTATGTGGATGTCAAGCGGAAGGACAGCTGATAGATGGAGGGATCATTGGTGTGTGTGTGTGTGTGTGTGTGTGTGTGTGAGTGTGCGTGTGTGTGTGTGTGTTTGTGTGTGTGTGTGTGTGAGTGTGCGTGCGTGTGTGTGTGTGCGTGTGTTTGTGTGTGTGTAGGTGTGTGCGTGTGTGTGTGTGTGTGTATGTGTTTGTGTGAGTGTGGGTGTGCGTATGTGTGTGTGTGTTTGTGTGTGTAGGTGTGTGTGTGTGTTTGTGTGTGTGTATGTGTGTGTGTGTGTGTGTGTGTGTGTATGTATGTGTGTTTGTGTGTGCGTCTGTGAGTCTGTGTGTATGTGTATGTGTGTATGTGTGTGTGTGTGTGTGTGTTAGTGTGTGTGCGTGCGTGTGTGTGTGTGTGTGTGTGTGTGTGTGAGTGTGGGTGTGCGTGTACGTGCGTGTGGCTGTGTGTGTGTGTGTGTGTGTGTGTGTGTGTGTTGACAGTGCATGTGTGTGCGTGGTTAGGGTGTGGCCAGGTGGGTATTTAGGCCTTGTTACCGCTAGTACAATGTACCGCACACCCCTCACACCGCCCGGGATGACACCACTCTCGCCCGCAGTGCAAAGCCCACCTCGCCATCCTTTGAAAGGTGCCGCTCTGCTCTGGTGGAGGGAAACCGAAACCCCTTCGTGATATGATAATAGACACAAGAAGCTGGAGTAACTCAGCGGGACAGGCAGCATCTCTGGAGAAGGAATGGGTGACGTTTCGGGTCGAGACCCTTCAGACCGAGAGTGAAATGATAATATTGATAGTAATTCATCTAACTTCAAGTAACCCTTGCATCCCCTCTCTCTCTCTCTCTCTCTCAGCCCCCCCCCCCCCCCCCCACCACCCTAGTCGTCCTGCTGAGTTTCACTGTCTGTATAACTCGTTATCACTTTCCCCACAGCCAACAATGGACCATTGTGGGCTCCACCTTTTCTTTATCATCGTTACTTTTTGCATATCTTTCATTCATTTGTCCTCTATCCCTCTATGCCACCGTCTTTATCTCTTGTTTTCCCTCTCCCTGACTCTCAGACTGTAGAAGGGTCTCGACCCCAAGCGTCACCCATTCATTCTCTCCACAGAAGATGCCTGTCCCGCTGAGTTACTCCAGCATTTTGTGTCTGTCTTCGGTTTAAACCAGCATCTGCAGTTCCTTCCAACACGGCTAAATGATAACTATTTGTTAGGGTCCGCCTCAGTGTTGGGGTGTGAAAGGCGGGCTAGCCGAAAGCACACATTCCCAGTCCCACCGCTCATTGTCAGACGCTGACCCGCCCACCTTGCCGCACCTCTCCACAGCAGAATCAAGAACGAGGTGCACCCTGTCCACTCCCTCTTCCCCCCTCTCCCATCAAGCAAAAGGTGCAGAAGTGTGAAAACAAACGCACACCTCCAGATTCAGGGACAGTTTCTTCCCAGCTGTTATCAGGCACCTGAACCATTCTGCCACAACCAGAGAGCAGTGCTGAACTACTATCTACCTCATTGGTGACCCTCGGACTATCCTTGATCGGACTTTGCTGGCTTTACCTTGCACTAAACGCTATTCCCTTATCATGCATCTGTACACTGTAAATGGCTCGATTGTCATTATATATTGTCTTTCTGCTGACTGGATAGCACACGACAAAAGCTTTTCACTGTAGCCCGGTGCACGTGACAATAAACTAAAATTCTTGATTAGAAAGTTCTGGGGAGAAGGATGGAATATCGGATTAGGAGGCAGAGACCAGCCATGATTGAATGCAGGAGTAGATTCGATGGGCTGAACGGCCTAATTCTAATCGTGTAACTTGTGAACCAAACTGAAACCTACATCACCAGGTCGATGGGGGCTGTGTTAGATCAAGAATTGGTAGAAAACTGGTGGAATTCATTCTCTACACAACCCCACCCACCGCACCTCGCCCGCGTTGAGAGTCACCGATCCTTCGATATAATGGCTCTCTTATTCATAAATACATCAAGGTATCTCTGAGGCTACACTGACCGATCACAGGGATTCGTCTCATTAGAGGCTCAAATTGTGATTTATAGCTTAGGCGATTACTCAGATTGTTTAGTATTGAGAAATACACAATGGAAACAGGACCTTCGCCCCCCACCCCGAGTCCACACTGACCAGCGATCAGCCGTTCACCTTAGTTCTATGTTATCCCACTTGCTCGTCCACTCCCAACACGCTAGGGGGGGAATTTACAGAGACAGATCTACCTATAAACCAGCATGTCTTTGGGATGTGGGGGGAAACCGGAGGACCTGGAGGAAACCCGCGCGGTCAAGGCGAGAACGCGCAAACTCCACACGGATCGAACCCGGGTTTCTGGCGCTGTGAAGCAACAAACTCTGCCGCTTTGCCACTGCGCCGTCCTTAATATTGATGATCTTGGCTGGTCACAAGGAACTGCAGATGCTGTTTTACAAAACAAAAGGCACAAAGTGCTGGAGTAACTCAGCTGGCCAGGCAGCATCTCTGGAGATCATGGATAGATGATGTTTCAGCCGAAGAGTCCCAACCTGAAACCTCAACTATCCATGTTCTCAGAGATGCTGCCGGACCTGCTGAGTTACTCCAGCACTTTGTGTCTGTTTATGGTTGATCACAATGCATAATTAAACCGATCACATTCCTGATATTCCAAACTTTATGACGCATAATTCTCCCTTGCAAACTTCTTCCTGATATTGTTCCTGGTGATTTCCTTCACAGTGGCAATGATTTGAACGCCACCACAAACACCCTCGTCCGGATGCGCTGGGCATTAGTCCCCGGACACCCCCTCACGTTGCGGCACACCTGTAACCTAGGTCAGCCCCACAGAGGAACAAAATGGAAAGAAAGCGACACCACTGGTCCCCAATAACCAAGCCTGAAGCGGCCACATCCTTTGGGATCAAGCATTTGGAGCCATTTATACAAATAAACCAGGCGGGGATCACACACGTTTACAGTAATGTAGTTGAACATGGACCCAAAACTATTCATTCCTATTCACATATTCCTTCTCCCCAGAGATGCTGCTTGACCCGCTGAGTCACTCCAGCACTGTGTCTATCTTCGGAACAAATACACAGTTGTAAAGACACATTATCCACGTTATATTACACTTACACATTCCAGACACATTGTGCACATTCCAGATACATGCGAGCACTCACACATGCAATATGCAGGTACAGGCACTGCATCACACACACACTCACACACACACATACTTACACACCCACTCACACAGATTCAAATACACACTCAAACACACATACTCAAACACATATACACACACACACATACAGACTCACACACACTCAAACACACACACTCAAACACACACACATACTCACACACACACACACACACATACTCTCTCACACACACATACTTACACACCCACTCACACACAGATTCAAACAAACTCAAACACGCACACACACCCTCTCAAACACAGACTCGACAGACACACACACACACACACACACACACACACACAGACTTGCACACCCACTCACACACACCCACAGACTCAAACACACACACTCACACTCACACACACACTCACGCTCATACTCACACACTCTCACACACACAAACTACAGACACGGGACATCATACCAACGGGAGCTGCAGAGGCACACACACACACAGATTCACACACACACGCAGATTCACACACAAACACACGCAGATTCACACACACTGGTGCACGCACACACAGATTCACACACACACAGATTCACACGCACACAAATTTACACACACACCGATTCACACACACATAGGCGCACGTACTCTCACATACAGACACAGACGGATGCGCATACAAAGGCGTCCTACCACACACCCTCCCCGCACCCATGCATGGATATATACTGTACACAAGGCACACCCACACAAACGCACACACGAACACCCCCAGAGACACAGATGCAATTTTTGGAATTAACTCTAGATATCTCCATTTGCGGCAAGCATGGATACAATGGGCCGAATGGTCCCCTGCGTGTGCGGTATATGTATGTGACTCTACAAAACCAGGCATTAGATGCGTGCAGCACAATTCATATGGACATGAGCACAATGGGCACCGTGGCGCATACGCGAGCACCGCCAGTGAATAATATGGAAGTAAAGGTCTCTGATGTAGGTCACAAATGCCTTCAGACACCTTCTGGGTAGAGATTCTACTCTATGTTTGACCCAAACATAGCGGCTGGGGCAGTCAGACTTGTCCGGTTTGGTCCACACACTAAAACAATTCACTCACGCTACGGGACTCATTCTGACCAAGGTTTGCATGGGCAACCAGTTGCATGGGGAACGCGGACTCGAGGGAATCTGCCTCGGTGCGTTTGTTTCTGTGAGCAATTGTGAGTCGGGCGACCCCTCAAAGCCCTCTCCTTCCCGGCTTTCTCCAATCTGATCCCCCTCAGTGTGGCTAGTTGTCACACCGTATACTGTCACAGTCCCCCCCCCCCCCCCCCCCCTTCGTTTGGTGTTCAATTGCAGTATAATGCCTTCTCTTAACTCCAGAATTACACAGTAAAGTACTGATTTACAGAATCAACCATTGCAAACTTCAGCCCACAGTATGGAAACTTTTACGAAAAGGATTATTTCTCATTTTTAATAATCTGCAGAAGTGTTTCGTTTGCATTAGCTCCTTCTACTCCCCGTTATATAAGGCGAATTCGACAGGCGATGGAATCTTCCACACAAAACTGAAACTTTAATCATTAAAGGGTCACAATTACGCGTTGAAATCTGTCCGCCCTCTTGCAATGCACAAGTTGCAAAAATGCACAAATGTTTCTGAACTTTCTAACTTACGGTGTCTGCCGCACTTTGTTTCTGCTCTGCTCCCCGTCGCTGCGGCGGTGACTGGCACGGGTCCACGCTCACTGTGCTGGAGGGGGCTGAGGCGCGGCTCACGACCGCCATCTGCCGGCCTCGCCGGTAAACTGAAGCCGTGGGGCGGGGGGGACGGGGTCAGTGGCCGAAGTGACCACTCCGTTCCCACCGCTGTTGCGTGCAGAGGGGGAACCCGCCAAGTTAAATTTGTTCTGTGCACCTTGTACATCTCTTGTTTCCCTTTCCCCTGATGTCAAAAATCCACCTATTCCTTTCCTCCAGAGATGTCGCCTGGCCTGCTGAGTTTCTCCAGCTTTTTGTATTATATAGGCTACCCCAGCGTGTCTGGCGGCATCTCCGGAGAACATGGATTGGTGACGTTTGAGGTCGGGACCCTTCTTCCAACTCTGTGATACCACTCTCTCTACTCTGCAGACGGAAGAATGGTCCTGACCCGAAAAGTGACCTACAATAGGTAGGTCCTGTAAGTGACCTGCAGTATCTATGTTCTCCTGAGATGCTGCTTGAACCGTTGAGTTAATCCAGCACTTTGTGTCCCATTTTGTAAACCAGCATCTGGAGTTCCTGGTGTACCGTATACGGATGACCAAAGGCTGTCTAGGAAGATAGTTTACCATCAAGGTGTCAAGGACCATTGGGAATGTTTGGACAAACATATCTAAATCCCATGTGAAAATTAAAACAGGACCCACTTTTTCTTTGCACTTTCTCCAAAGATCCACCCACTGTAATGTCATTGAATTATAGTCATACAGCATGGAAGCAGGCCCTTCAGCCCAACTCCTCCATGCTGACCAAGATGCCCCATCTACACTCGTCCTGCCTGCACATGAAAGGCCCTTATCCCTCTAACCTACTCATGGGATGTCAGGACTGTCTTATGAACAAAGACTGCATAGACTCGGTTTATACTCTCTAGAATTTAGGAGATTGAGAGGAACGTACAAAATTCTTAAGGGGTTGGACAGGCTAGATGCAGGAAAATTGTTCCCGATGTTGGGGAGGTCCAGGACAAAGGGTCACAGCTTAAGGATAAGGGGGAAATCCTTTAGGACCGAGATGAGAAGGAATTTTTTCACACAGAGAGTGGTGGGTCTCTGGAACTCTCTGCCACAGAGGGTAGTTGAGGCCAGTTCATTGGCTATATTTAAGAGGGAGTTAGATGTGGCCCTTGTGGCTAAGGGGATCAGAGGGTATGGAGAGAAGGCAGGTACGGGATACTGAGTTGGATGATCAGCCATGATCATATTGAATGGCGGTGCAGGCTCGAAGGGCCGAATGGCCTACTCCTGCACCTAATTTCTATGTTTCTATGTTTCTATGCACCTGTCCAAGTGACTTTTAATTGCTGTTTTGTACCTGCCTCAACTACCTCCTCTGGCTGCTCATACCCACCACCCTCTGGGTTAAACAGTTGCCCCTCAACTTTTCTAATCGTTCTATTAAACCTTTCCCCCCTCATCTTAAGCCTATGTCCTCTGATTCGTCAAAACCCATCAATTTTCATAGCTACACTGGTTAATCCAGGACTCCCACTCCTAAGTTGTGAAGTGTCCATATTTTTATAATTCACAATAGTTCAATCACACATTAAAAGTCAATTCACACTCATGCATGTGCCAGCAGGCACCTCCAAAACCCTCGACATTCGTCACATGAAGGACCAAGGGAAGACACATGGAAACTCTCTCTGTCCATTCCTCTCCAAGAAACAACCCACTTTAACTTGGAAATCTATCTTTCATTATCCGCATCCGGGTATTCCTACCACCTTAGTTCCCTAACACCCACCACCCACCCTTCACGACCCAAAAGATTACCCATCCTTTTTCTCCAGAGATGCTGCCTGACACGCAGAGTTACTCAAGCATCTTGTGTTTATCTTTGGTTTAAACCAGCATCTGCAGAACGTTGTTCTCCGACCTTTGTTTAGTTTAGTTGAAAGATACAGCGTGGGAATAAGCCCCTCTCCCCCACCGACCATCAATTATCTGTTCACACTAGTTCCATGTTATCCCGCTTTATCATCTACGACCTACACACTTGAGGCAATTTTACAAAGGCCAATTAACCAACAGACCCACACGTCTTTGAGATGTGGGAGGAAACTCGAGCACCCGGAGAAAGCCCATACGGTCACAAGGAAAACAAACAAACTCCACACAGACAGCACCCGAGGTTAGATTCAAACTCGGGTCACTGGCGTTGTAATGCAGCACCCTCCAGCTGCACCATCGTGCCACCCTGGATCTCCACTGGTCTGTAATTTGTCAGCCCTGAATATCGTTAATGTCTCAATGGGTGGGTAAGCTGGGGAATAGTGGGGAGAGGGTGAGGGGGAGGGGGAGGGAGAGGGGACAAGGGGGAGATGGAGACAGAGATGGAGAGGGAGCAGATGAGGCAGTGTGGGAGCACGAGAGGGTTAGGGAGAGGGAGCAGAAAAGACCCAAGAGTGTTTAATTGTTATATGTACCAGCAACAGACCAATACGCTGCATTTAACAGGCTTTTAAATACCATACACACAGATAAAACATAACCAATAATACGATGAATGAACAACCATAATACTTCTGTAGAAGGGTCTCGATCCAAAACGTCACCTAATCCCTTTCTCCAGAGTTGTTTCTGACCTGCTGAGTTACTCCAGCTAATTGTGTCTATATTTGGTTAAAACCAGCATCTGCAGTTCCTTCCTGCACATTTTAGCTGAGGTTAGTATTGTGCAGTGTTCAAGAGCCTGATGATTACTGGGATGAAGCTGTTCTTGAACCTTAGGCTCCTGTACCTTCGTCTCATCATTTATAGCAAAATGAAGGGGTTAAGCAGAGGTGGTGTGGGTCTTTGATGTAATTGGCTGCTTTTGTGAGGGAGAGAGTGAGAGGGGGAAAGAGAGATAGGAAAAAAGAGAATGGTGTGGAAAGGAGGGTGAGTAAGAAAGTGAATGATACTTCTTGCAATGTCTTGGTGCCTCTGATTCTGAATTGTGATGGCTTTGAGTTAGTGATACAGCCCACTGGAAGGGTCCTTTGTTGTCAGTGCAGTGACTGCTGCCTAGAGGGCAACTTCATCAAACATGCATAGGATGTCAATTCCCTCTGTGACTTTTCTCAATTCAGAAGTTATTTCACGGGAGTTTTAAAATGCAGCTTATTCATCTAAAAGGTTTTCCCCTGTAACTGCACTTGAAAGCGAACCATCTATGATATATCTTTATTTAAGGAGCATAATACCTATACATTCCCTTTGATTCCACTTCACGCTCGGTATATGCCACTTGACAACACTGATGCACCCTCATCATTCCTATTGTGACAGCTCATGTCATTTCCACACTTTGCCACAATGGCTCCCTCCTTCTTCAGACCGAGGCAAAGCATTAACACTGGATCCTTCATGTTCAGAGTCTCTCTTGCAGTTGGTTTGAAGGCTCTTTCTCAGGGCACTATCCCTTGAAACCGGTTGCAATGAATAGGTAGGTCTTTCCACAAAACGGCAACGTTTAATTGCTGCCAAGTTAATAAAAAACTATTCAAGGGAATCTCAGGGTCAGTGAAGAAAAACTCTAAAAATGTGTTTGTAAGATACTTCTTTGCACTTTTCTTTGAAGCCTGGCTCAGAAATGTGATTGTATCATTTGTCGAGAAATGTGACAGATAGGAAATGTACATTAGATGTGACAATTTTATATTAGAGGTGGATAGAAAGCCATTATTCATTCCTACAGCTCCCTGAAAGTGGCAGCACAAATAAAGGTAGACAAAAATGCTGGAGAAACTCAGCAGGTGAGGCAGCATCTATGGAGCGAAGGAATAGGTGACATTTCGGGTTGAGACCCTTCATCAAACTGGCGGTAGAGTGTGTGGTGTTCTTGCCTTTATCAGTACATTGGGTAAACGAGTCATGAAGAGACTGCAGCAATAAGTGCCGCATGATTGGCAGCCCCGCCAACAGTATGTCTGTTTTTTTAATTTTTAGCGTGTCTTAAAAGTTTTTGTAAATGTTCTCCAGTTTGTTTTATGTGGGGGGAGGGGGGAGGGGGGAGGGGGGAGGGGTCGGGGGAATCTTTCGGTCTCTTACCTTGTCAGTGATGCGATTACTTTCCGGATCGTATCTCCGGTCGCTCTGCGGCCTACCATCGATGGAGCTGGCGGCCTCCTCACTGACCTTGAGCCCCTCCGCAGGGCGTGGACTTAACATCGGCGTTGATCCCTTGCCTGGGATCGCTCCAACCGCGGTCTGCGGACTTTACATTGGGAGCTCGCAGTCTCGGGAGAGGCCGAGTCGGGAGCTCCAACAACGCAGAAGCTCGACCAGCTCCGCCACGGGGTTCGATCAGCCGATGCGGAGGGCCAAAACGCCGCCGGCTACAGGAGACAAGATCAAAGGGAAGAGATGGAACTTTTATTTGCCTTCCATCACAGTGAGGAATGTGGAGGAGTCACTGTGATGGATGTTTATGATCAAATGTGTTTTGTGTGTTCCACTGCTTTTTATTTGTATGACTGACTTGGCAAATGAAATTGCTTATATGTTGCAACCCATACTTGGCTAATAAAGTATTATTGTGAGTGTAATTGTGATTTTGATTGTGATTTTGATTGTGATTGTGATTGTGATTGTTCACGGAAGGCTTCAAAAATCCCCGAGGACACCATGTGCTCCCTCTTCAGGGACATGTAAGCATGGACGTAGGCCCGGAAAAGGGGCAGGCAGTTGATTCGGGCAGAACCCTCGATTGCCTGCTACAGGCTGCATTGAAGGCCCATCTTGGCCAGGCCCTAGGGGCAAACAGAACTGTGTGTGACTGAAAACACTCTTGCCAAGGTTATTGAGAAAACAAGATGCACTGCTGCTGTGTACATCTCCAGTACAATGTTCACTACTTAAAATGTAAAGACTAAGCTGTAAGAAACAGATTTGTCATCTCAATTTTGAAGAAGAATTTCTCTGTTTGAACTGTTTCAGTACCAGCATAAAAGATCACATCACTTCCATCAGTATTTAGTGTAGAACTGGCCATATATTCTGAGCAAGGGCTGGGCTGCTGGTTTCACAGAGTTGAAGAAGAATTGTGTTGTTGTACCATTGATACCTCCATTGTTCACACCATTGAATGAGCTCTGATGGTGAAGTCTTCGAAGTGCTAGTTTCTTTAAGATGGCATTCTTCTATATGTGTGTACATGTATACATGTATATACATATGTTTGTACACACAAACACACACACACACACACGCAGAACTAGAGAAGACTCTAGGTTACGTACTGCAGCAAATTAAAAGAGCAGATACTGTATATCTCTCTGCTGGACAGTGAAGTGAATCCCGTCTCCCCACTGCCAAAACACATCTTAAAAATAAGTTAGTTCCTTCTCCCATTGGATATCATGCGCTTTGTGGCTATGTCACTTCGGTGTGAAGTTGACTCCATTTGTTCTTGCTTTGCTTACTGCCGTTTAACCAGGGCTGTGATCGAGGGTGGCTCGTCTTCACAGCTCCACTGATGTGACTAGTCACAGTTCCCTCTGTATCTTCCCCTTTTGCTCCACCTATTGTACTTAAGGTGCAGCTGATGGGATATCTAAACTATTTGGATAGCATGCAAATCAACGCTTTCCACTGTACCTCAATACAGGTGGCAATCATAAACCTAAATCTTTAACACCCAGCTTCCAGAATACAGCTGCAACTGATGAAAGGTCGTTGCTTAGTTCTCAATGTGTACTCCCTTTTGGTTTGTCAACAAAGTTTACTGACTGGGGAATTAAGGTCGGCACGGGCATGCAGCGGTAGAGTTGCTGCCTCACATCGCTGAGGCACCAGAGCAACGGGTTCGATCCCGACTATGGGTACTGTCTACGGGTGCTTGTACGTTCACCCCGTGACCACGTGGGTTTTTATCCAAGATCTTCAATTCACTCCCACACTGTAAAGATGTGCAGGTTTTGTAGGTTAATTGGCGTGGTATAATTGTAAATTGTCCCTAATGTGTGTAGGATAGTGTAAATGTGCGGGGATCGCTAGTCGGTGCGGACTCGGTGGGCCGAAGGGCCTGTTTCCACACTGTATCTCTAAACTAAACGAAACACACACACATATATATATCTGAAGAAGGGTCTCGATCCGAAATGTCATTCATTCTTTCTCTCCAGAGATGTTGCCTGACCCGCTGAGTGTCTACCTTTGATTTAACCCAGCATCTGCAGTTCTTTCCTACACTTAGGAGTGTGTATCTTATATATATATATATATATATATATGTGGGTGTGTGTGTGTGTGGTTTATATATATATAGAAGTAGACACAAGATGCTGGAGTAACTCTGGAATAGGCTGCATTTCTGGAGAGAAGGAATTATTTCTCTCATTTCCTTATCTCTCCCATTCATTTTCTTCAGAGTTGCTGCCTGGCCCGCTGAGTTACTCTAGCATTTTGTGAATATCTTCAGTTTAATCCAGCATCTGCTGTGTGTGTGTGTATGTGTGTGTGTGTGTGTGTGTGTGTGTGTGTGTGTGTGTGTGTGTGTGTGTGTGTGTGTGTGTGTGTGTGTGTGTGTGTGTGTGTGTGTGTGTGTGTGTGTGTGTGTGTGTGTGTATAAATATGTTTTCTCATTTATTATATTGTTCACAGAGTACTGTGTTTACATATTCTGTTGTGCTGCGGCAAGTGATAATATCATTGTTCTGACTGAGACATATGCCTGTCATTGACTGTCATTGGATTGTTGGATGCAAGACGCAATTGGTGAAGAGGAGTGGGTCTCCGCTAGCATCCAGGAGCTGTCCCAGGTACATTCAATACAACTTGTGAGGTCTTTGTCCCCAGTCAGCTGAGGATTTCACTGGAAACTCGTGGAAGTGCGGATGCTGGAATCTTGAGCAAAAACACCAATTGTTGGAGGAAATCAGTGGCTCAGGCAGTACCTGTAGAAGGAATGGACAGGTGGTGTTTATAGGTCGTCACCTCACCTATGTGTTCATGTCAACAGTCTGAAGAAGGGTCCCACCCAGAACATTGCAATTGATATTGAGAATGGTTGAGTTTCAGACCTGGGCAACTTTAAGTAAGCTCTTAATTTTACTCCTTATCGTGGGCAGAGAAATGGGTACAGCCAGTGATATGGATTCAATCCTAACCTCGGGTGATGTCCGTGTGGAGTTTGCACATTCTCTTTGTGACTGCATGGGTTTCCTCCGGTTGGTAGATTAATTGGACATTGTGAATTATCCCTCGAGTGGAAGAAAGTGTTAGAGTCTGGGAAATTGTTTGGAATGTAGGGAGGATAAAATGAGATTAATACAGGATTAGCTTAAATAAGTGCTTGATGTTCAGCATGGACTCGCTGGGCTGAAGGGCCTGTTTCTGTACTGTAAGGCTCTATCACAATATATTGGCACAGAATCATTCCTAAACCATCTGAAGCAAATGATTGATCCAAAGATGAATGACAACATTATATTAAATAGGCAATGATCTCCAGTCTGATCGAGTGAGTTGATTGAAAGATTTAGCATGGGAACAGGCCCTTTGGCCCATCGAGTCCTTGCCGACCATCGATCACCCATTCACACGAGTTCTATGTTATCCCACTTTCTCGTCCACTCCCTACACACTAGGGGCAATTTACAGAGTGCAAATTAGCGTACAAACATGTCTTTGGGATGTGGGAGGAAACTGGAGCACCCGGAGGAAACTTACACGGTCACAGAGAGAACGTGCAAACTACACACAGACAGCACCTGAGGTCAGGATCAAACTCAGGTCTCTGCTGCTGTGAGGCAGCAGCTCTACCAACAGTGTCACTGTTACATGATAAAAGAGATATAAAATGGTACATTAGGACAGATGATCTGAAGATTGATAATGGTATCAGGTTTGGAGGAACATCTTAAAATGACATTTAGCCCAGCAAGTCTCTAAACACAAATTTAAATTGGAATACTTTCCAAGTCATACATTCAACAGATCAATCTCATACAGATAGGTGTGTATCATTAACATGTGTAATGGTTATTGGACGATCAAGAAGCCAACCCCTTTATTGGAGAGAAATGTCAGACCTCAGTCCAAACTTTTGAAGACATGGCTACCAGTAAGGATGTCAAGTCAAGTGAAGTCACTTTTATTTCTATAGCACATTTAAAAACAACTCTCGTTGACCAAAGTGTTTTACATTAGTGCAGGCACTAACTTGCTACAAACAGTGGTACATAGATCAACAATACAAACATGAATACATATATGTGACGAAAACTGGGGCATTTGTGAAGTGATAGTTGAAGAATCCACAATTATTGAGGATTGTTGAGCTACAAGAGGTGACAGAAATAGGGAGCCAAATGTAGATCTCCTACAAGCAATGTTTTATACATATAGGATAGACACACAATTCTGGAGTAACTCAGCGGGTCAGGCAGTATCTCTGCAGAAAAGGAATAGGTGACGTTTCGGGTCGAGACTGTTCTTCAGACTGTGAGTCAGGGAAGAGGAAAACCAGTGGTAGGAAAAGGTACAGAACAAATCAGAGCCGGCATTGATAGCCACGGAGCCCACAATGGTCCATTGTTGGTTGTGAAGGAGTTGATAACAAAGGGATATGAACAGGGAAACTAGCAGGATGACTACCATGGGAGAGGGATGTAGAGCAAGCCTTACTTGACATTAGAGAAATCAAGATCATGCCGCTGGGGCAGAAGCTACCCAAGCAAAATATCAGGTGCTGTTCTTCCAATTTACGTCTGACACTGGAGGAGACCCACAATAGGAAAATGATTATGGGAATGGGATATATATTATACATATAGATTGACAGTAAATGCAATGGATATTTACGCAGAGCCTTGGGGAATAAAATCCCCAGAATCAAAATGGAAACTAAATCTGAATACTCTTGGAAGAATGTTAGGCATTTTCTACATGGAAATAATACAGAAAGTCATGATGCAGGTGTATAAGGCGTTGGTGAGGCTGCATTTGGAGTATTGCATGTATTTCTAGCTGCCCCATTACAGGAAGGATATGGAGGCTATGGAGAGGTGCAGAGGCATTTGTCAGAATGCTGTCTGGATTAGCGGGTATTAGCTACAAGGAGAGGTTGCACAGGCTTAGAATGTTTTCTCTGGAACACTGGAGGTTGAGAGGAGACCCGGTCACAACATATAAAGTTATGAGGGGTATAGATAGGGCAGACAGTTGGAACCTTTTCCCAGGGTAAAAATGTAAAAGACCAAAGAGCACAGCTTTAAGGCGAGAGGGATACAGTTTAAAGGAGATGAGCGACCCAAGGTTTTTCACACGGAGAGTGGTGGTGCCTGGAACGCACTGTCAGAGGTGGTGCTGGAAGTAGATATAATAGTGGTGTTTTAAGTGGCTTTTAGATAGGTACTTGGATATGCAGGGGATGGAGGGATCTGGATCATGTGCAGGCAGAGCAGATTAGTTTATCGTTGCATCTTGCTCAGTACGGACATTGGGGGCTGAAGGACCTGTTCCTGGGCTGTACTGTCCCACGTCCCACGGGCTGGCATGACCTGTCCTTCTTGCCCATTTCTTCATCGTGTTAAACAATTATTTGGAAAATCAAAGGGACAGTGAACATAATAGCAGACAAAATGGCCATAACCCACACCCACTGAAAAGGTGCTGCTACCTAAACCCAGTTCACTAATCTTGGTCCATGTAGACTAATGTATACCAAAGGTAGACACAAAACGCTGGAGTAACTCAGCAGGCCAGGCAGCAATCTCTGGAGAAAAGGCATAGGTGACGTTTCGGGTCGTAACCCTACTTCGGACTGAAAGATCGAGCTGAGAAATGACCAGAACAAAACAGGGTCGGCAACAGATGGCCTCAGGAAGGGTGGAGTCCATAATGGTCCATTATTGGCTGGGAAAGATATGCTAACGAAAAGGATACAAGGATGTGAACCGTGGAACTAGCAGAACGACCAGGGTGGGGGGAGAGGGGGAGAAGGAATGCGGGAGTTACTTGGAATTTGAGAAATCAACGTTCATACCGCTGCACTGTAAGCTGCCCAAGCAAAAAATGAGGTGCTGTCCCTCGAATTAATGTATACCAAGTACATTTCAAGCGTGATACGGATTTCTGTCACCAGGGAATTAGGTGTTGACGTGGATAGAAAATTGGTTGGCAGATTACGCAAAGAGTAGGAGTGAACAGGTCCTTTTCAGAATGGCAGGCAGTGACGAGTGGAGTGCCGCAAGGCTCGGTGTTGGGGCCCCAACTGTTTACCATATATATTAATGATTTGGAAGAGGGAATTAGGAGCAACACTAGCAAATTTGCGGATGACACAAAGCTGGGTGGCAGTGTGAACTCTGAAGATGATGTTAGGAGGTTGCAGGGTGATCTAGACAGGTTGAGCGAGTGCGCAGATGCGAGGCAGATGCACAATAATATATATATAACTATGAGGTTATCCACTTTGGCGACAAAAACAAGCGGGCACATTATTGTCTCAATGGGGTTAGGTTAGGTAAGGGGGAGGTACAGCGAGACCTGGGCGTCCTTGTACACCAGTCACTGAAAGTTGGCGTGCATGTACAGCAGGCAGTGAAGAAAGCTAATGGAATGTTGGCCTTCATATCAAGAGGATTTCAGTATAGGAGTAAAGAGGTTCTTCTGCAGTTGTATAGGGCTCTGGTAAGACCACATCATGAGTATTGTGTACAGTTTTGGTCTCCAAATTAGAGGAAGGACATCCTTGTGATTGAGGCAGTGCAGCGTAGGTTCACGAGATTGATCACTGGGATGGCGGGACTGTCATATTAGGAAAGATTAAGAAGACTAGGCTTGTATTCACTGGAGTTTAGAAGGATGAGGGGGTATCTTTTAGAAACATATAAAATTATGAAAGGACTGGACAAGCTAGATGCAGGAAAAATGTTCCCAATGTTGTGTGAGTCCGGAACCAGGGGCCACAGTCTTAGAATAAAGGGGAGGCCATGGTGAAAACCTTTTCACCCAGAGAGTTGTGAATTTGTGGACTTCCCTGCCACCAAGGGCAGTGGAGGCCAAATCACTGGATGGATTTAAGAGAGAGTTAGATAGAGCTCTAGGAGCTTGTGGAATCAAGGGATATGTGGAGAAGGCAGGCACGGGTTATTGATTGGGGACGATCAGCCATGATCACAATGAATGGCAGTGCTGGCACGAATGGCCTCCTCCTGCACCTATTTTCTATGTTTCTATGTTTCTCCACTCGTTTACATCTAGATTTTGTTTTTTTCTTGTTTTAAAGAAAACAATTTTATTCTTCATATCATGGACTGGTGACTTTCTCAGTAATCTTCCAAACTTTCAGTAGGAAAAGATAGGGGTGTGGATAAGCCCTTCCCTTTCTCAAGTTGCTTGGCCCGTCTCTTTGCTAAGCGCACTTCTGATAACATTGAAAGCAGAATATTCATTGGATGTACATTGTGAGTAAGGTGATACAAATAAAGCTGAGATACTTACTCTGCCTGGAGAATTCAGCAGTCTCCTAGCAACTGGTAATGTAAACATGGCCCATTCCGATGTTCAGATCTCACCTTGATCACAGGTTCGTGGAGTTTTTGCAGTCCAGAGTAAGTAATTCATCTCAGTTTTTTAAAGCCTCGAGGAATACATTTTGTTCCACATGATGTTCTTTTTTTAGTTTAGTTTAGTTTAGAGATACAGCGCGGAAACAGGCCCTTCGGCCCACCAAGCCTGCACCGACCAGCAATCCCCGCACATTAACACTATCCTACACACACTAGGGACAAGTTGCATCTTCACACCAAGCCAATTAACCTTCAGACCCTTCTTCAGTCTGAATATTTTGTTTTCAGTCTGAAGGGTCTCTACCCAAAACGTCACCGATTCCTTCTCTCCAGAGATACTGTCTGTCCCGCTGAGTTACTCCAGCTTTTTGTGTCTACCTTATTGATTGATTGAAGTGATTGAAAGGTACAGCATGGAAACAGGCCCTTTGGCCCACCGAGTCCATGCCGTCCATTGGTCACCCATTCACACTAATTCTGTATTATCCCACTCCCAACAAATGAGAGGTAATTTACAGCAGTTTATTGACCTACAAAGCCACATGTCTTTGGGATGTGGGGGGAAACCAGAGCACCCGGAGAAAACCCTCGCATGGTCGCGGGGAGAGCACGCGACCTCCACACAGACAGCACCCAAGGTCGGGATTGGACCCGGGGCCCTGGCATTCGAGGCAGCAGTTCTACCAGCTGCGCCACCATGCAACACAAGATTCTAACAGCTCTAATGGCGCAGTGCGCAGGGAAAAGCTGCATTTTCTGTAGAGCTGCAGTACAGATGCAATATTAAACCACGGTTTCAGCTGTCAAAAGATCCCCCAGCAGGGTGTAAGACAAGGATCCCGACGAATCCTCACTGCAAAACCAACATCATTAAAACAGGTTGGCAGGTTATTACCTCACCACTATCTGTGGGACTTGGGCATGTCAAAATTGGCCTTTGTATTTCATCAATGTCAAATATTCAAATGTGTTTAATTAGGTGTGAAGCACTTTGGGATTTACTGAAGCCATGAAAGACCCCCGCATAAGTGTAATTTATTTCTTTATAACTGGCATGGGAATGGGCAGAGGGAAACTATCCAGGGTTCAGAAGTGGACAGGGGCAGGTGAGGTTGACCAGGGCTCCTACAGCTGATGACTCTCCAAATGCCCTTATTAATGAGCGTGTTTGTGTGTTAGTGCACTGCATGTGGACAATTAGGATGGAGGGACGTGTTTGAGGCTGATGAACAACCCCACAGCCCATGATCAGCCGGCTAGGATCATTGCAGCTGAAAATCAGCCGAGACCCCTCACCTTATCTGTTTGGAGGGGGTGTGATGGCAAGACTTGCAAGGACTTGCACTGAGTATAAATGAGGTGCTCCAAGTGGCGGCTATTGATTTACATTGGCTGAGGGCTCCCTTCATTCTGTATCACCCCGATTTGCAATATGAAAAAAATACTCTCACTGTGATGCCCCTATAAATTCTCGTGAGAAAGCAAGTCTGGATATAAAGCTCCCATCTGGCAGCTTCATGGGACTTTGAGGCAGAGCTGAAACAATGCCAAATGGGTCTGTTCAGCAGAGAATGGCTTCATGCAAATGAGGCTGGGTAGACATACAGAGAGCTGTTGATCGGCCACCAAGTACTGTAAAACCCACAATAGAGGCCCAGTTTCACACAGTCTCCAGACCCACCTTATTGTTCTACCCCTGAAACTGCCGCTGTGATCGGGACGAATCACACAGCCGACAGCAGCAAAACTCGCAAACTTTGCGATAAAAAAAAATATTAAATGAACACGTTATCTAACGCTGACATGGGATTCAAAAGGCAGGAAATTCATCTTGTTGCATTTTAATGCGCTTTTCTTATTTTTTTTCTTGTTTTATTTTGTCAGTGTGTGAGTGCGCGCAGCCCCCCTAGTTTCGGTGAAATCCACGACACACATGGGCCTTTCAGTTCATTAATGCTTAATTGAATTGATTTGGTTGAGGAGCAGCCTCCCTTGTTTGCATCTTATAACTGGCAGGCCGGCTGAATGGGTCGCCCCGATGTGTGGTATGGGATTGCAATGCCACCAGCGGGCACACCAGGTGCCATGGTTACAATGCACAGACTGTGCCAGCGCGGTGACTTCATTTTCACCCCCGGCGCCTTCTGTTGCCGGGAGACTGAGAGCAGGGTCTGCGAAATCATTTTTTCCCCTTCTTTTTAAAAAAAAATAACAAAAGCCATATACATCGCTTAAGAGTAGGCACAGAATGTCACACTGGTGCCAGGCAAAATCCCACTGATAGATAGACTTGAGACTGAGCCTGTCACCACCCGCTTAATAAAGCGGGACTGTTGCTACTGCGCTGCCATTCAAGATGTGATGCTCTCCAACTGAAATCCATTTACATGTGCTGAATGTGAATCGGGAATTTTAAAACCCGTTCCCCTGTCCCAATTCCGGCTTCCCACCGCCGCCAACGCTTCTCCGTGGCAGAATCGCTCGGCAGTGTCGCTGCGATACGGGTCCGAAACGCTGTGGGAGGCAGGAGGGCTTTGGTCAGGAGCCTTTAGGAGGGTTTAGTTAGGAGGACCCTTTCGTCAGGAATCTGGGGAATTCATTGCCACAGAAGGCTGGGAAGGCCGTCAAATGATATTTTGAAGGCAGAGACATATAGATTCTTGACTAGTACTAATGTCAGGGGTTATGGGGAGAAGGCGAATGGGGTTAGTAGGGAGACATAGATAATAGACAATAGACAACAGGTGCAGGAGCAGGTCATTTGGCCCTTCGAGCCAGCACCGCCATTCAATGTGATCATGGCTGATCATCCTCAATCAGTACCCCGTTCCTGCCTTCTCCCCATATCCCCCTGACTCCGCTATTTTTAAGAGCCATATCTAGATCTCTCTTGAAAGCATCCAGATAACCTGCTCCACCACCCTCTGAGGCAGAGAATTCCACAAACTCACCACTCTCTGTGAGAAAAAGTATTTCCTCGTCTCCGTTCTAAATGGCTCACCCCTTATTCTTAAACTGTGTCCCCAGGTTCTGGACTCCCCCAACATCGGGAACATGTTTCCTGCCTCTTGCGTGTCCAAACCCTTAACAATTTTATATGTTTCAATGAGATCTCCTCTCATCCTTGTAAACTCCAGAGTGTACAAGCCCAGCTGCTCCATTCTCTCAGTATATGACAGTCCCGCCATCCCAGGAATTAACTTTGTAAACCCACGCTGCACTCCCTCAATAGCAAGAATTTCCTTCCTCAAATTAGGGGACCAAAAGATCAGCCATGATTAAATGGTGGAGGAGACGGTGGGCCGAATAGCCTAATTTAGCTCATTTCACATGATCTTATGAGCGGGTCTGTACTTGTCCTCAGCATCCCCTGATTCCCGGTCAGTATCACTGCTTTAAAACCACTGTCTGTAAATATTCATGGAGTCCAAATGAGATGAGGGTAGGACATGATGCATCCATAATCACGGAAGACTTTATCCCTGCTTAGCATTTAAAAGATGGCCACAGAACAACCATCCGGAACATCCCCCCCCCCCCCATTTCATTGATATTTTCAGAGAGGATTTTCGACCTGCACAAACACTACAGGGTCTCAAGGATGGAGTGGAACGTTTTACTGCAGGGCCGTGATATTGCTGTTGCAATAAGCGGACATTAAAGGATCTCTCTCCCCACACCAGCATCCTCATCTTCACCGAGAACAGGGCAGCACAGTGGTACAGCTGGTAGAGCTGCTGCCACACAGCGCCAGGGACCCAGGTTCAATCCTGATGCCAGCTGCTGTCTGTGTTGAGGTTGTACGTCCTCCCCATAATCTTGTGGGTTTCCTCTGGGTGCCCCGGTTTCCTCCCACATCCCAAAGCCGTACACGGTTGTAGGTTAATTGGCCTCTGTACGTTGCCCCTGGTGTATGGGGAGTGGATGAGAAAGTGGGATAAGATACAACTAGTGCGAACGGGTGATGAATGGTCTGTGGGCTGAAGGGCCTGTTTCAATGCTGTACCTCCAATGTAAACTAGGCTAAAAATATCAGGTGCTGACACTAATTCTAGTCAAAGAAGTGCAGAGCATTGGTCAATATCTTTAAATACAGCATGGCCTGAAAATAATCCAAATATTTGACATAGAACATGACTGAATATTTACTTTCCATCCCTGTATCCCATTGCGCCCCATCTTTACTGTCGAGTTGGCCATTTTGTCCTCAAGAGTTGGTCACCTTTAGACATCACACTCCAGTGTCTGCCCTCAACTGCCTTCGGTAAAAAAAAATGTTACTAGCTCCATACTTTCCTTAAAGGAAAAACTTCAAACTCAATAACATTATACGGGGGTTAGGGAAATTATGGTTATATTCCAACAATGGAATAGTTGATAATCTCAAAGTAAAATATTAGTTTCATATGTCAAAAGTATTAGGGGTGTCGACCCCAGTTTCTGATGAACATCTTCACGGTGGTGCAGCGGTAGAGTTGCTGCCTCACAGCGCCACAGACCTGGGTTCGATCCTGACTCCGCGTGCTGTCTGTATGGAGTTTGTACGTTCTCTCTGCGACTGCATGGGTTTTCTCCAGGATCTCCGGTTTCCTCCCACACTCCACAGGTCTGTAGGTTAAATAGCTTTGGTAAAATTGTAAATTGTCCCGAGTGTGTGTAGGATAGTGCAAGTGTACAGGGATTGCTGGTCAGCGTGGACTCAGTGGGCCGAAGGGCCAGTTTCCACGCTCTATCACTGAACTAGACTAAACTAAAACCTGCACACGACAGCAGGGGTCATTGGACTATGATCACGAGAGGACACATCAGCTTGGACTGTGGTCCTCCCCCACAGAGCCTTGGCGTTGGCTGCACCGAGCTTTAGTGCGTCCCTCAGCATTTACTCCTGCAGTCCAGAGCGGGCCAGTTGGCAACATTCCCTGACGTACATCATGCTCTGCTGGGAGGCCAACAAGTTTAAGGCAGACCAAACGGCGTCTTTCACCGAGTTGACAATCTTCCAGCAGCACGTGACATCCGTCCCTGAATGTGTCCCCGGGAC
Source organism: Raja brachyura (assembly GCA_963514005.1). The sequence goes on from OY740814.1 coordinate 24,318,205, forward strand.
CAGCCCGTACATCAGAGCTGTTCGGGATAAACCGTGACAAAGAACCTTGCATCCTTCTCCAGACTCTCTTTGCAAATCCACACTCTGCAAAGACGTGGGCAACCGTCTCTTCTCGTAGCTCCATCTGCTGCTGGACATTGGGGGGCAGGGTGTGGTGGAGACGCCCCTCAAACGAGAGAAGGGATTTCACCCCAGGGGGCCACATGAGTGACAAGAGTGCCGGGTATATTGATAACTCTGTGACGACTACCAAATACGACGCTAATCAATGTGTGTTTATAGCCATCGAGAATTCAGAAGAAATTTGGCACAGTTCTCGTTTGTTTTTTTTTTCATTTGAATATAGTTTATTTTGATTATACAGTGTGGAAACAGGCTCTTCGGCCTAACTTGCCCACACCGGCCAACATGTCCATGTACCTGGGGTTACACAAAAAGCTGGAGAAACTCAGCGGGTGCAGCAGCATCTAAGGAGCGAAGGAGATAGGCGACGTTTCGGGTCGAGACCCTTCTTCAGACTGATGTCCATGTACCTGTCTGCTTCTTAAACGTTGAGATAGTCCCTGCCTCAACCAGTTCCTCTGGCAGCTTGTTCCATACACCCTATTTCTATTAAACCTAGCTTATCTGGTTGGTGACTTACACAAAGCCAAGTGGCCTGTGGGGTGAGGAATAATTGCAGAGAAGATAAATTTACTCACGCTGAGCGGAGAAGATAGATTGAAGCAGGTGCCCTAAAGCGCGCTAAAGACATTGAAAGGTGACTTTGAGGTTTGCGGAAGGAATAAAATCTTTTCCCCTTCACCTTGAACCTCTCTATGTCCTCTGGTCTTCGATTCTCCTGCTCTGGACAAGAGATTCTATGCATCTGCTCAATCTATTCCTCTCATGATCACTTCTGCACCCACTAATAGCCGGGGTCAGCAGAGGCAGAGAATGCAACCTGGGACTTCCTTGAAAAACACCGCAGATAGAAAACATAGAAAATAGGTGCAGGAGTAGGCCATTCGGCCCTTCGAGCCTGCACCGCCATTCAATGTGATCATGGCTGATCATCCAACTCAGTATCCCGTACCTGCCTTCTCTCCATACCCCCTGATCCCTTTAGCCACAAGTGCCACATCTAACGCCCTCTTAAATATAGCCAATGAACTGGCCTCAACTACCTTCTGTGGCAGAGAATTCCAGAGACTCACCACTCTCTGTGTAAAGAATGTTTTCCTCATTTCGGTCCTAAAGGAATTCCCCCTTATCCTTAGACTGTGACCCCTTGTTCTGGACTCCCCCAACATCGGGAACAATCTTCCAGCATCTAGCTTGTCCAACCCCTTAAGAATTTTGTAGGTTTCTATAAGATCCCCCCTCAATCTTCTAAATTCCATCGAGTACAAACCGAGTCTATCCAATCTTTCCTCATATGAAAGTCCTGACATCCCAGGAATCAGTCTGGTGAATCTTCTCTGTACCCCCTCTATGGCAAGGATGTCTTTCCTCAGATTTGGAGACCAAAACTGTACGCAGTACTCCAGGTGTGGCCTCACCAAAACCCTGTACAACTGCAGTAGAACCTCCCTGCTCCTATACTCAAATCCTTTCGCTATGAATGCTAACATACCATTTGCTTTCTTCACTGCCTGCTGCACCTGCATGCCTACTTTCAATGACTGGTGTACCATGACACCCAGGTCTCGTTGCATCTCCCCCTTACCTAATCTGCCACCATTCAGATAATAGTCTACCCTCATGTTTTTGCCACCAAAGTGGATAACCTCACATTTATCCACATTGTACTGCATCTGCCATGCATCTGCCCATTCACTCAGCCTATCCAAATCACCCTGCAGCCTCCAAGCATCCTCCTCACACCTAACTATACCCCCCAGCTTGGTATCATCTGCAAATTTGCAGATGTTGCATTGAATTCCCTCGTCCAAATCATTAATATATATTGTAAATAGCTGGGGTCCCAGCACTGAGCCTTGCGGCACCCCACTAGTCGCTGCCTGCCATTCTGAAAAGGACCCGTTTACTCCTACCCTTTGCCTCCTGTCTGCTAGCCAGTTCTCTATCCACATCAATACTGAACCCCCAATACCGTGTGCTTTAAGTTTGTATGCTAATCTCTTATGCGGGACCTTGTCGAAAGCCTTCTGAAAGTCTAGATATAACACATCCACTGGTTCTCCCTTATCCACTCTACTAGTTACATCCTCGAAAAATTCTATCAGATTTGTCAGACATGATTTACCTTTCGTAAATCCATGCTGACTTTGTCCAATGATTTCACCACTTTCCAAATGCGCTGCTATCCCATCTTTAATAACTGACTCTAGCAGTTTCCCCACTACCGATGTTAGACTAACTGGTCTGTAATTCCCCGCTTTCTCTCTCCCTCCTTTTTTAAAAAGTGGGGTTACATTAGCTACCCTCCAATCCTCAGGAACTACTCCAGAATCTAAGGAATTTTGAAAAATTATCACTAATGCATCCACTATTTCTGTGGCTACCTCCTTGAGTACTCTGGGATGCAGACTATCTGGCCCTGGGGATTTATCGGCCTTCAATCCGTTCAATTTACCCAACACCACCTCCCGGCTAACCTGGATTTCACTCAGTTCCTCCATCTTATTTGACCCCCGTTCCACTGCTATTTCCGGCAGATTATTTATGTCTTCCTTAGTGAAGACAGAACCAAAGTAGTTATTCAATTGGTCTGCCATGTCTTTGTTCCCCATGATCAATTCACCTGTTTCTGACTGCAAGGGACCAACATTTGTTTTAACTAGTCTCTTTCTCTTTACATATCTATAAAAACTTTTGCAGTCAGTTTTTATGTTCCCTGCCAGTTTCCTTTCATAATCTATTTTCCCTTTCCTAATTAAGCCCTTTGTCCTCCTCTGCTGGATTCTGAATTTCTCCCAGTCCTCCGGTAGGCTGCTTTTTCTGGCAAATTTGTATGCCTCATCTTTTGTTTTTATACTATCCCTGATTTCCCTTGTTATCCATGGATGCACCACCTTCCCCGATTTATTCTTTTGCCAAACTGGTATGAACAACTTTTGTACTTCATCCATGCAGTCTTTAAATACCTTCCATTGCACATCCACTGTCAACCCTTTAAGAATCACCTGCCAGTCTATCTTGGCCAATTCACATCTCATACCTTCAAAGTTGCCTTTGTTCAAGTTCAGAACCCTTGTTTCTGACTTAATTTTGTCACTCTCCATCCTAATGAAGAACTCAACCATATTATGGTCACTCTTGCCCAAGGGGCCACGCACAACAAGACTGCTAACTAACCCTTCCTCATTACTCAATACCCAGTCTAGAATAGCCTGCTCTCTCGTTGGTTCCTCCACATGTTGGTTGAGAAAACTATCCCGCATACATTCCAGGAAATCCTCTTCCTCAGCACCCCTGCCAATTTGATTCACCCAATCTACATGCAGATTGAAGTCACCCATTATAACCGTGTTACCCTTGTTGCACGCATTTCTAATTTCCTGTTTGATGCCATCCCCAACTCCAATACTACTGTTAGGTGGCCTGTACACAGTTCCCACTAGCGTTTTCTGCCCCTTAGAGTTTCGCAGCTCTACCCATATCGATTCCACATCCTCCACGCTAATGTCCTTCCTTTCTATTGCATTAATCTCCTCTCTCACCAGCAACGCTACCCCACCTCCTTTTCCTTTTCGTCTATCCCTCCTGAATATTGAATATCCCTGGATGTTCAGCTCCCAGCCTTGGTCATCCTGGAGCCAAGTCTCCGTGATTCCAACTATAGCATAGTCATTAATCGCTATCTGCACCTTCAACTCATCCACCTTATTACGAATGCTCCTCGCATTGAGACACAAAGCCTTCAGGCTTGTTTTTACAACACTCTTACTCCTTATACAATTATGTTGACAAGTGGCCCCTTTCACATTGATCCCTATTACACTTGGCCATACTCTCCTATCCCTTTGTGAGCTTTCTTCCCCGTTAATTCTGGGGTCATTAACCATCGCTTTACTCTCTTTCCCTCTAACTCCGTCCTCGACTATCCCATTTGATACCCCACCCCCCTTATTCAGTTTAAAACCATCCGTGTAGCAGTGGCAAACCTGCCGGCCAGAATACTGGTCCCCCACCTGTTAAGATGCAATCCGTCCCTTTTGTACAGTTCCCCCTTACTATAAAAAAAATCCCAGTGATCTAAGAATCTAAATCCCTGCCCCCTGCACCAGTTCCTCAGCCACACATTCAGGTCCCGTATCTCCCTGTTCCTGCTCTCGCCAGCACGAGGAACTGGAAGCAAACCGGAGATAACAACCCTGGAAGTCCTGCTTTTCAGCATTTTTCCGAGCTCTCTGAAGTCCCGCTGCAAAAAATTCATCTCCTTCTTTCCAACATCATTTGTGCCAACATGCACGACCACTTCCGGCTGGTCACCTTCGCCCTTGAGGATTGTCTGCACTCTGTCCGTAACATCCTGGATCCTGGCACCAGGAAGGCAGCACACCATCCTGGAATCCCGTCTGTTGCCGCAAAAACCCCTGTCCGTACCTCTCACAATGGAGTCTCCAACTACAATGGCGTTGCCTGACTTTGGCCTCTGTGGGTTTGGCTCATCAGCCCTTTTTGTTTGGCAAGCCAGTCCGCCGCTCAGTGGGATACCGTCTTCTGTCCCGGCAGCTTCCACGTGGGTGAACCTGTTCACAAGAGGTACAACACCCGGGGACCTTTTCATCCCATGTTTTCCTCCCTTTCTCACCGTCACCCACCTTCTCTCTTCTAGTGCCTTGGGTGTAACAATCTCACTGAAGGACTTGTCGAGAAACGACTCAGTTTCTCGAATGAACCTGAGGTAATCCACTTGTTTCTCCAGTTCCCCAACACGGTCCTTCAGGAGCTGTACCTGGATGCACTTCTCACATTTGTAGCATCCAGAAGCACCAGCAGTGTCCTTGACCTCCCACATACTGCAAGCATCACACTGCATCAGCTTGCTTGACATCTTCTTTTGCCTCGGTCTCGCCCTATCCAGTATTTTGCGCAGCCTCCTCGCCGAAGACTCTCGAGCCAAAGACTCACACTTTACTCACAGGGCACTTCCCTCACAAAGCCGCTCCCTCACTGCCGCTCCCCAAGAGCTGCCTTGCTTATATTGACTGTTCAATTGCCTAATTTACAAACCAAATTCCTCAGTTTTGAGGAACTGCTTTCCCCCTCTGACTCACTGAGAACTCTCCTCCCACTTGCTGCAGAATCTGGAATAAAAACAGACAATGGCAGGAACATTTCAGCAGGTGAGGCAGCATCTGGGGAAGGAAAAACATTTGAAGGAGTTAGGTTCAGGTTGGAGGTGAAGGGTCTTCAACCTCAAACATTCTTTGTTTCTTTTTCCGCAGATTCTACCCGACTTGTTAACTTTCCAGTATGTTTCCGCATGTATTTCTGGTGCCCTTCCTTGCCCATATAGTGTGGTTAGGTATGATGGGTCTCGACCCAAAATGTCACCCATTCCTTCTCTCCCAGAGAGGCTGCCTGTCCTGCTGAGTTACTCCAGCATTTTGTGTCTATCTTCTACTAAAACAATAAGATGTATAATGAGAAAACTTGTACATTTCTAATCTGCTGAGTATTATTTTCTTTCAAATGTTCTACCTTCACAGCAATGATCAAACCAACAACGAAGAAGATGTCATTCCTTAGCGACGCCAGTTCCACAGCTCAATAAGTGCAGGGTAATTTTCAAGTTTGTACAAGGTGACACATTTGATTTTTCTTCTCTGAAACGGCCAAAGACAGCACTTCAAGGTCAGGTTAGATGAACAAAGAGTGCACATGGCACTGTGCCAAGGTGGTAGTGCTGCTGCCGCAGAGCGCCAGCGACCCAGGTTTGATCCTGGCCTCAGGTGCTGTCTTTGTGTAGTTTGCACGTTCTCTCTGTGACCACATTGGTTTCTTCCAGATGCTACAGTTTCCTCTCAATTCCCAAAGACGTGCGGGTTTGTAGGTTAATTGGCCTCTGAAAATTGCCCCTAGCGTGTAGGCAGAGGGTGAGAAAATGGGAAAAGTTAGAACTAGTGTGAATGGGTGATCAATGGTCGGTGTGGATTCATGAGGCTGAAGGGCCTGTTTCCGTGCTGTATCTCTAAAACTAAAAACAAAACTGTGAAAAGAAAATGTCTATGTTTGTCACTGACCTCCTTCTCCATCCTGATTGGACCTCCCCCTGGATAAAGATAACATGAGAGCATAGAAAAAGCATTTCGGTAGATGCTTGAAGCCTGAAATAAACATAAGAAATGCAGTAAAATCTCAGAAATTGCCTGGGCATCAAGGTGAAAGAAATAGAGCTCAGAGTTAATGATTCAACTCTGTACTTTTCATCAAACTTATATGATGGTAGAATGGAGAAACAAGGATCTGTAGATGCTGGTAGAGGAGCTTTGACTGCCGGCCCTGTGGTCCATGGTGCTTCCGGCTGCTGCATGACAAGGTCTTTAGATCTTCGACCGCCAGCCTGCGGCCTACACCAACCTGAAGCCACGGTCTCTGGTGGGGAGGCACCGATTCAGGACTTACCTGACTTTATCAGGACTTTACCTCGTCTGCACATCTGGACGCCTGCGGCGACGGCTGCGCAGGGTTGAGGTCGCGACCACGGGGGAAAATGGAGGAGGACCGGCCAAATGTCATGCCTTCCACCACAGTGATGAATGCTGTGGTGGATGTTTGTGTTAAATTTTTATTGTGTATTGTGTGTCCTTATTTATTGTACCGCTGCTGGCAAATTCATTTCACTTGGACTTATGTGCAAGTGACGAATAAAACTGATTGATTGATTGGTCAGTCAGCAGCTCTGGAGAATATGGATAGGTGACATTTCAGTTTGGGACACTTCTCGTGCATTCTGTCCCCTTCCTCTCTGTCATACTCGTGTAAGGTATGATCTGCCTGGACAGCAAACAAAACAACGTTCTCGATACCTATGTCAATAATAAACCAATACCAATTTAATTTTTTATCTCATTATCTTCCCCTATCAGTTACAATTTAATTGGGGTGGGACATTACAGTTGTACAAGACGGCGGTGAGGCCGCATTTGGAGCATTGTGTTCAATTTTAGTCACCCTGCTATTTTTGTTTTAGAGAAACAGCACGGAAACAGGCCCTTCGGCCCTCCGAGTCGTCACCGACCAGCGATGCCCGCACATTAACACTATTCTATACACATTAGGGACAATTTACATTTATACCAAGCCAATTAACCTACAAACCTGTACGTCTTTGGAGTGTGTGAGGAAACCGAAGATCTCAGAGAAAACCCACACGGTCATGGGGAGAACATAAAAACTCCGTACAGACAAGTACTTATAGTCAGGATCGAACCCGAGTCTCTGGCGCTGCAAGGCAGTAGCTCTACCGCTGCACCACCGTGCCACCCTAAACTCATTAAGCTGGAAAGAATGCAGCACACATTTACAAGAATGTTGCCAGGACTCGAGGGCCTGAACTATAGGAATGAAAAATGAATATAAAAGGAAGAAAAATAAGGTAAAGGTGCTGGATTAGTGCTAGTAAGATTGATTAAATGAAATGGTCCAAATTGCAGAATTTAGGAACCATCTTGACTTTAATTCTTAGAGCTCAGGAAGTTAAGGAGCGATCTTATAGAGGTATATAAAATCATGAGGGGAAACGCAACCTTCACGTGGTCCGCCCTGTTTCGACGAATGCAATCAACCCGGCGAGCACAATCAAATAAGATCAAATGGAACAAGTTGTCCTACAACGTTAGGCTGTGCACGCCATACGCAAGAAGAAGAAGATGAGGGGAATTGTTAGGGTGAATGCACAATGTCATTTACCCAGGATAGGGGAATCAAGAACCAGAGGACAAAGGTTTAAAGTGGGAAGGAAAATATTTAATTGGTACCTCAGGGACAACTGTTTCACTGAGGGTGGTGGGTAGATAGAATGAGCTGCCAGAGGAGATAGTTGAGGCAGGTACAATAACAACATTTAAAATACACTTGTGCAGGTACAGGGGTAGGAAAGGTTCAGAGGAATAAGGACAAAATGCAGGCAATTGGGACTAACATAGATGCAGTATCTTGGTCGCCATGGACCAGTTGGACTGAAGGGCCTGTGTCCATGTTGGATTATTACATTTTACATCAGATGTTTATTGAGAAAGGACAACAAATGTTGCTTTTGCCTCAACTGGTTGCCTTAAAAATGTCCCAGGTTGCCTTAAAAATGAATGCGAAAGAAGGCAAAGAAGAAGGGTCTCGAGCCAAAACATCACCCATTCCTTCTATCCAGAGATGCTGCCTGTCCTGCTGAGTGACTCCGCATGTTGTGTCTATCTTCAGTGTAAACTGGCATCTGCAGTTGCTTCCTACACATGTGTAGTGCTGGATTAATGCTAGTATATTTAACACTGAATAAATTAAATTGTTTACATTTCAGATTGCAGGAACCATCTTGAAAATACATGGAATGCGAATTTCCATAAAGATGCGATTCAGGCCAGTTTTATGTTGATTATCACATAGCTACACATCTCACCAGTGTTTTACAGACTTATCCGGGGAAAAAGGGACCCAATCTGACCAGCAAATCAAAACAATCCAGGTATGGATGGAAATAAAATGTTGCTGGCGTTAAAACTGATCTCTGAGCCAGGAATAGTTCTCGCTATACAAATACAATGAAATGACACAAGGACGGCACAGTGGTGCAGCGGTAGAGTTGCTGTCCAACAGCGCCAGAGACCCCGGTTCGATCCTGACTATGGGTGCTGTCTGTACGGAGCTTGTACGTTCTCCCCATGACCTGCGTGTGTTTTCTCCTGGATCTCCATTTTCCTCCCACACGACAAAGACATGGAGGTTTGGAGGTTAATTGGCTTGGTATAAATGTGAATCGTCCCTAGTGTGTGGACAATAGCGTACGTGTGCGGGGATCATTGGTTGGCATTAACTCAGTGGGCCAAAGGGCCTGTTTCCGTGCTGTATCTCAAAACTAAAACTAAAGATGGTGTTGGTAGAGACTGGGATTTGGGCACACCTTGGACTCGATTCATCTGTTCGGTAGGTTTCAATGAGGTCCCCCCCCTCATCATTCTAAACTCCAGTGAGTGCAGGTGCAGTGCCGTCAAACGCTCATCATACATTAACATAATCATCCCCGGGATCATTCTCGTAAACCTCCTCTGGACCCTCTCCAACGCCAGCACATCCTACCTCAGATTATGTGGCCCAAAACTGCTCACAATAGATTAAGTCTGCTGTAAGAAGTAACTGCGCAGAGTCACAGACAAGAGTGATAAATTAGTTAAGGCATTTGATAGCTGCTGCTACTTATGGAATGTTACCCAAGCAATTATTGATGATTTATGCAAAAGTGGGAAGAACGTTGAGAACAAAAAAGACAGAATTAAGTTGAGATAAGTTGAAATGTTGAATGTTGAGAACAAATTAGGTAGCATTAAGTGAAGGAGCAGTAAGTAAAAAGGCACATTTTTTGCGCATCTAATTTAATTTGCTGCTTTCTTAAATTTTGCAACATGTTCTATCTCTTTAACTCGTAGGGAGAAGGCAGTCAAGAGTGTAAAGTGTCCAAATTGCTCTCGTTGTTGGAGGAGGAAGGATGTTAGGTCCTGGAGCTGCTGAAAGAGACGGGCAAGGTATGTCCAGTTGGCTAAAGCCTTACATAACACAGCGATGACAAAGAGCCGAGGTAAAGAAATCTGATGGAGACAAAAGGAACTGCAGGTATTGAAATCTTGAGGGAATCTGATGGAAGTGCTGGAGGAACTCAACGGATCAGGCAGCATCTGTGGAGGGAATGGGCAGGAATGAAGAAGGATTCTAACCCGAAACATTGCCGATCCTTTCCCACCACAGAAGCTGCCTGACCCACTGCATCATAGTGTCAGATAATCATTCAGCTTGGAAACAAGACCTTCGGCCTAACTTACCCACACCGACGAATATGTCCCATCTACACTAGTCTCACCTGTCTGTGTTTGGCCCATATCCCTCTAAACTTATCCATTCCATCTAAAGGTTTCTTAAATGTTGTGATAGTATCTGCTTCAATTACCTCCTCCATCAGCTTGTTCCACATACCCACCACTTGTGTAAAAAAAGTTGCCCCGTAGGTTCCAATTAAATCTTTCCCCATCACCTTATACCTATGTCCTTTGTTCCTTGATTCCCCTACACTGGGTAAAAGACTCCGTGCATTTCACAAGTTTATAAGTTCAGGAGATCATAAGACAAAGGAGTAGAATTAGGCCCTTCGGCCCATTGAGTCAGCTCCACCATTCGATCATGGCTGATCTATTTTTCCCTCTCAACTCCATTCTCCTGCCTTTTCCTCCTCCCTTACTATTCAAGAATCTATCAATCTCCACTTTAAAAATACCCAAATGCCTTGGCCTCTAGTACAGCCATCTGTAGCAATGAATTCCACAGATTCACCACCCTCTGGCTAAAGAAATTCCTCCTCATCTGCATTCTAAATATATGCCTGAGACTCTCCCACTAGTGGAAACATTCCCTCCACATTCACTCTATCAAGGTCTTTCATTATTCCCTAAGTTTCAATGAGATCCCCCCCCCCTTCATTCTTTTAAACTGTAGTGGGTACAGGCCCAGAGCCAAACACGGCAGAGTCTTTTTTCCTACTACCAAAATGCATGGTTCCGCACTTTGTTACGCTGTATTCCATCTGCCACTTCTCTGCTGACTCTCCCAACCTGTCCAAGACCTTCTACAGAGTCTCTGCTCCCTCTACCCTACCTGCCCCTCCACCTACTTTCATATGTTCTGCAAGTCTGGTCACAAAGCCCTCAATTCCATCATGCAAATCATTAATATACAACATGAAAAGTAACATACCCAACACTGACCGCTGCAGAATATCACTAGTCTCCAGCAGTCAAGACAGAAAGCCCCTTTTATTCCCACTTTGTCTTCTGCCATTCAGCCAATCTTCTATCAATACTAATATCTTCCCTCTGATACCATGAGCTCTCATCATGAAGGGAATGGAGGGGTATGGTCTGAGTGCAGGTAGATGGGAAAATAAGGGGAAAATAAATGGTCGGCACGGACTGGAAGGGCCGAGAGGGCTTGTTTCCGTGCTGTAATTGTTATATGGTTATATGGTTATATGATTTGTCAGGCAAGATCTCCCCTTCACAAAACCATGCTGAATTGGACCTATTTTAACAAGTAGTTCTAAGTACTCAGAAACCTCATCCTTTATAATGAACACTAAAAATCTTACTAATCATTGAAGTCAGGCTGTGGTTTCCCCTCTGTACTTTGTTCCCATCTTGCACAGTGAATAACATTTACAATTTTCCCATCCCATGGGACCATTCCTGACTCCAGTGCTTCTTAAAAGATCACCGCTAATGCCTCTACTATCTCTAAAGCCACCTCTTTCAGAACCTTGGGATGTGGTTCATCTGGTCCAGGTGACATATCCACCATCAGACTTTTCACCTTCCCCAGCACCTTCTTCTTTAATTATAGCAATTCCCCCACTTTTTATGTCATCTGCAAATTTACTAATCAACCCTCCTACATTTTTGTCCAAATCATTCATGTACTTCATAAATAACAGAGGACTTGGCATTATTCTTGCAGAACACCACTGGTCACAGACCACCAGTCATAATAACACCCTTCTGCCTCTACCTTCCATCATCTATGGCCAAACCAAGGTTGAATGCAATCTACCAAGTCACCATGGACTCATTGTGCTTTAGCCCTTTGGATAAGCCTGCCATAAGGGATCTTGTTCAATGCTTTACTAAAGTCTGTGTGCAGCAACAGCAACTATGACCTTCCCATCTCTGGGAATCCTGTGGATTTGATCCAAGCTCTCTGATAATCCATCAAAATTGCCAAATGTCTCGGCACTACTTCGGAGTGATCTCCAAAGCTACATTAGTTTAGTTTAATTATACAACACGGAAACAGGCCCTTCAGCCCATCGATTCCGCGCAGACCAGCGATCCCCGCATATTAACACCATCCTACACACACTCGGGACAATTTACAATTTTACCAGGCCAATTAATCTGCAAACCTGCACATCTTGAAAGTGTTGGAGGAAACCAGAGCACCCGGAGAAAACCCACGCAGGTCACGGGGAGAACGTGCAAACTCCACACAGACAGTACACGCAGTCAGGATCGAAACTGGGTCTCTGGCGCTGTGAGGCGGCAACTCCATTGCTGCGCCACCTCGGAACCATGGGGTGTAGTCCATCTAGTCCAGGTGACCTATCCACCACCAGCTGGGCTTCTGAGAGAACCATCACAGACTTTTCTAGATTGTAAATTACAGAGGAAAATGAATCACGGGAAAGTGAGGAGGTGAAAATTTCTGAAATCTAAAGCCAAATTAGAAGATGATGTGTGATACTCATTAAGATAGAAAAGCTGAAACAGGAAGATGAGATATGTATAAATGGTTCCTTTTGGAGCCCATGGAATAAGGAGGACAAGCTTGTTGACTTTATTAGTATAAATGCATAACACTATCTCCCAAAACAGCCGATGGATAATGAATTAGAGAATAGAATTATCTAAGGGGATATGGGAGCCATTTTGCACACAGGAAGGTGCTGCATACAGCAATGAAGTGAATGATAAGTTAATCAGCTTTTGATTGTTTGCTGTGGGAGGCATTTTACATAGAATATCTCCCTGCTCTAGAGCTGCATAATTTACTGGGAATTTTAATATCCACCTAATCACTGGAATAAGAGTGGTTGGATTTCAGACAGAAAATGATGCTCTATTACTCTTACACTCCCTTTACACTTCCAATGAATCAGTGTTGATGATCTCAAAGCCTCGATGTGTGATTAGAACCGATAAATATTGCTGCAAGAATTACAATGTGAGACTGGTAAACTCCTAAAGAGGGTAAAATTCACAGATAGGATTAAACAAAGGAACTCAGCACATAATAAATGTTTTGCCTGATGGCCATTTCTCCACTGTTCCAACTCTTCAACTGTTGAATGTGCAATATTAAGTCTGACATCTATTTTTTACTTGTTTTTAGTTGTTAGAGGTACAACATAACAGCAGGCCCCACAGCCCAACAAGACCCCAACGACCGTCGATCCCTCTAGTTCTGTGTTATTCCACTTTCTCATCCGCTCCCTACACATCAGGGGCAATTTACAGTGGCCACTTAAACTACAAACACGCACGTCTTTGAGATGGGCGGGCGCGACTCACGTTTGGGCGGGCGCGACTCACGTTGCAGCGGCCCCTACAGCCTGTCTGTCTTTTTTTTATTTTTTGTCTAGTTAAATGTAGTTGTTCGTGTTTTTTTTTGTATTGTTTGTAACTGTGTATATGTGGGGGGTGGGGGGGGGAAGAGGAGGAAACTTTTAAATCTCTTCCCTGCACGGGAGACCCGACTTCTTCCCTGTCGGGTCTCCGTTGTTGTTGGGGCCTAGCACCATGGAGCGGCCTCCGACCGGGACGACCTGGGTGCTCCATTCATGGAGCTGCGGACTCACCGTCATGGGGCTGGCTGGCCTCGGAGTGTGGGGAGCGGTGGTGGCTCGCCGCTGCGGCCCGACTCTGGAGCTTCAGCTCCAGCTGCAGACCGGTGGACTATCGGGAGCTCGCGGGGCCGGGTGGGAGACCGCTCTCCGGAGCTCCCGCAACACAACATCTCCACTCGTGTCGCGGGGTTGGAGCGACCTGGAGCGGGGCTGTACATCGCCCCGCGCGGCTTTCATGGCCGCGGGACATTCCAGCGCCCGCCGGGGGCTCCAACTGTGACCTTTGGGCCTAGAGCGGGGCCGTACATCGCCCGGCGCTACCTCAAAGGCCGTGGAACTTAACACCGCCCGCCTGCAGCTTCGACCTCGGGAGAGAGATGGTGCGGGGGAGAGAGAAGACTTTGCCTTCCATCACAGTGAGGATGAGATTCACTGTGATGGATGTTTGTGTGAATTGAATTGTCTGTATTTTTTTTCTTTTTTTTTTTTTATGATTTATGTACGGCATGTAGAAACGGAGTTTCGTTCGAGCCTCTCTGAGGTTTGAATGACAAATAATAAAATCAAATCAAATCAAATCAAATCAAATGTGGGAGGAAACCGTGGCACCCAGAGTAAACCCACACAGGAAGAACATGCAAACTCCACACAGACAGAGCCCGAGGTCAGGATCAAACCCATGTCTCTGGTGCTGCAAGGCGGCAGCTCTTCCAGCTGCACCACTGTGACGGCCTGTGTTATTTCTTATTAAATTTGTGCTAATTGGCCATATAGTCTGTGTATTTCCAAAGCCACAGCAGGCTCTAGTTTGCGACTATTGAACTGGCTGAATGACAAACCCACAAATTACGTTTGTCTGTGTTCACAGAGAAACTGGATCACGGTGGGAAGAGTCACAGACTCTGGAAACAAATGCAAACCCTTGAACAAGAGCTACAGAAGGGTTACATGGAAGAGGCACTTACCCTCAAAAGAACCCTGGGAGACATGAAGAGGGAGTACTTATTGCGGTAATATGAACATGCTTTTTCAAATGATACATTAGTGTAAAATCATAAATAAGTCAGTCCCAAAGTAGTTTGGTCAATCATTTAGTTTAGTTTGGTTTATTATTGTTGGTTGTATGCAGTGGGAGGAGAGGGGTTGTTTTTGTGCTGTCCAGTCAGGGAGGGGACTGTCTGGGAAGGAACTGCAGATTTACATAGAACTGCAGGAACTGCTGGTTTACATAGAAACATAGAAAATAGGTGCAAGAGTAGGCAATTCGGCCCTTCGAGCCTGCACCACCATTCAATATGATCATGGCTGATCATCCAACTCAGTATCCTGTACCTGCCTTCTCTCCATACCCCCTGATCCCTTTAGCCACAAGGGCTACATCTAACTCCCTCTTAAATATAGCCAATGAACTGGCCCCAACTACCTTCTGTGGTGGAGAATTCCACAGATTCACCGCTCTCTGTGTGAAAAATGATTTTCTCATCTCGGTCCTAAAAGACTTCCCCCTTATCCTTAAACTGTGACCCCTTGTTCTGGACTTCCCCAACATCGGGAACAATCTTCCTGCATCTAGCCTGTCCAACCTCTTAAGAATTTTGTAAGCTTCTATAAGATCTTCCCTCAATCTTCTAAATTCTAGCGAGTACAACCCGAGTCTATCCAGTCTTTCTTCATATGAAAGTCCTGACATCTCAGGAATCAGTCTGGTGAACCTTCTCTGTACTCCTTCTATGGCAAGAATGTCTTTCCTCAGATTAGGAGACCAAAACTGTACACAATACTCCAGGTGTGATCTCACCAAGGCCCTGTACAACTGCAGTAGAACCTCCCTGCACCTATACTCAAATCCTTTTGCTATGAAAGCTAACATACCATTCGCTTTCTTCATTGCCTGCTGTACCTGCATGTCTACTTTCAATGACTGGTGTACCATGACACCCAGGTCTCGTTGCATCTCCCCTTTTCCTAATCGGCCACCATTCAGATAATAGTCTACTTTCCTGTTCTTGCCACCAAAGTGGATAACCTCACATTTATCCTCATTATACTGCATCTGCCATGCATTTGCCGACTCACCCAACCTATCCAAGTCACCTTGCAGCCTCCTAGCATCCTCCTCACAGCTAACACTGCCCCCAAGCTTTGTATCATCTGCAAACTTGGAGATGTTGCATTCAATTCCTCATCCAAATCATTAATATATATTGTAAATAGCTGGCGTCCCAGCACTGAGCCTTGCGGTACCACACTACTCACTGCCTGCCTTTCTGAAAAGGACCCGTTTACTCCTACTCTTTGCTTCCTGTCTGCCAGCCAGTTCTCTATCCACATCAATACTGAACCCCCAATACCGTGTGCTTCAAGTTTGCATACGAATCTCTTATGTGGGACCTTGTCGAAAGCCTTCTGAAAGTCCAGATATAACACATCCACTGGTTCTCCCTTATCCACTCTACTAGTTACATTCTCGAAAAATTCTATAAGATTTGTTAGACATGATTTACCTTTCCTAAATCCATGCTAACTTTGTCCAATGATTTCACCACTTTCCAAATGTGCTGCTATCCCATCTTTAATAACTGACTCTTGCATGTTTCACACTACCGGTGTTAGACTAACTGGTCTGTAATTCCCCATTTTCTCTCTCCCTCCCTTTTTAAAAAGTGGAGTTACATTAGCTACCCTCCAATCCTCAGGAACTACTCCAGAATCTAAAGAGTTTTGAAAAATTATCACTAATGCATCCACTATTTCTGGGGTTACTTCCTTAAGCTCTCTGGGATGAAGCTTATCTGGCCCTGGAGATTTATCGGCCTTTAATCCATTCAATTTACCTAACACCACTTCCCGATGAACATGGATTTTACTCAGTTCCTCCATCTCATTTGATCCCCGGTCCCCTGCTATTTCCGGCAGATTATTTATGTCTTCCTTAGTGAAGACAGAAACAAAGTAGTTATTCAATTGGTCTGCCATGTCCTTGTTCCCCATGATCAATTCACCTGTTTCTGACTGCAAGGGACCTACATATGTTTTAACTAATATTTTTCTCTTCACATATCTATAAAAACTTTTAGAAACATAGAAAATAGGTGCAGGAGTAGGCCATTCGGCCCTTCGAGCCTGCACCGCCATTCAATGTGATCATGGCTGGTTTTTATGTTGCCTGCCAGTTTTCTTTCATAATCTAATTTCCCTTTCCTAATTAAGCCCTTTGTCCGCTTCTGCTGGACTGAATTTCTCCCAGTCCTCTGGTAGGCTGCTTTTTCTGGCTAATTTGTATGCTTCATCTTTTGTTTTGATACTATCCCTGATTTCCCTTGCTATCCACGGATGCACTACCTTCCCTGATTTATTCTTTTGCCAACTGGGATGAACAATTGTTGTAGTTCATCCATGCAGTCTTTAAATGTCTTCCATTGCATGTCCACCGTCAATCCTTTAAGAATCAATTGCCAGTCTATCTTGGCCAATTCACGTCTCATACCCTCAAAGTACTGAATCCCCTACATTTAGTGTCATATATTTTTTACAAATGTTAGACTTTAGAGATACAGCGTGGAAACAGGCCGTACGGGCAACTGAGTCCGCACCAGCCAGCGATTACCCAAACACTAGTTCTATACCACACATGAGGAACAATTTACAGACGCTAATTAACCTACAAACCTGGACATCTTTGGGATGTGGGAGGAAACTGGAGCACCTGATAAAACCCCACACGATCATAGGGAGAACGTAGGTAGACATTCCGTACAGACAGCACCCATAGTCATGATCTAATTTGAGTCTCTGGCACTGAAAGGCAGCAAATCTACCACTGTTCCACTGTGCCGCCCAGATTCTCCAGCAACCTGTCCCATCACTGATATAATCCAAGCCTCCGAAGGACACCAAATGCTGGGGTAACTTAGCTGGGCACGCAGCATCTCTGGAGAGAAGGAATGGGTGACATTTCGGGTCAGGACCCTTCTTCAGACTGAGAGCCAGGGGAGATGGGGGGGGTCTTGAGATTTGGAAGGGTAAGGTGTGAAAATAACAGATCGAAGCAGACGATGATCAAGGAACAATAGAACGGTTCATAGTTGCTGAGGGGAAGGTGACCAGGAGGCATACAATCAGTAAAATTAAGGACAGTGAAACTAGTCGGGGAACTCGGGTGGGGAAGGGACAGAGAGAGAGGGAAAGCAAGGGTTACAAAGTTAGAGAAATCAATGCTCATACCGCTGGGTTGTAAGCTGCCCAAGCAAAATATGAGGTGCTGATCCTCCAATTTGCATTGGGCCTCACTCTGACAGTGGAGGAGGCCCAGGACAGAAAGGTCAGAGTAGGAATGGGAGGGGGAGTTAAAGTGTTTAGCAACCAGAAGATCAGGTAGGTTTAGGCGGACTGCGCAGAGGTGTACAGCGAAAAAATCACCGAGCCTGCTCTTGGTCTCGCCGATATATAGGAGTCCACTCCTGGAACAGCGGATACAGTAGATGAGGTTGGAGCTGCAAGTGAACCTCTGCCTCACCTGAAAGGACTGTCGGTGCGGTCGAAGCTCCCGCGATCGGGTCGGTCGAAGCTCCTGCAGCTTGGAGCTCCCGAAGTTGCTCTCTAACCAGGGACGGCGAGCTCCACTATGTTAAAGTCCGCAGGCTCCCGCAGTTGGTGCTCTGAGGTCGATCCCCCGACAGGGGCCGCCAGCTCCACGATGTTAAGGGCCTGTCCCACTTGGGCGTCAGTCACGCAGGTGGCGAGCGAGGATTTTGAGAATCCCAAAATACTGGGACACCGCGCACTACCGCGCGCTACTGCCTAAGCCACCATATGCACGCAATGCACGCCATGCGTGCGTCGTGCATCGTGACAAGTAAATGATGTCACGTAAATAACGCGCAAATGACACTCAAGTGGGACAGGCCCTTTCAAGTCCCGCAGGCTCCCGCAGTTGGAGCTCCCAAAGTTGATCCCCAGCACCAGGCGGCCAACTCTTCAACGTCAGGCCGTAGTGCGGACGGAGATGCGATACTGAAAAAAAAACGCATCTCTGTCGAGGTCAGAGAATTTAAAAAGTTTCTCCCCCCCCCCCTCCCCCCCACAGAAAACAAAGCTAAAGAACACTAAAACATACATTTAACAAATACTATAAAACAACAAAGGAAGTAAAGGACAAGACAGACTGTTGGCGAGGCAGCCGTTGTCGCGCCACCCAGTGGTTTGTGAGGGGAAGATAGATAAGTCTTGATTGAATGGTGAAGTAGACTTGATGGGCAGAATATGCAAATACTGTTCCTATAACTTATAAACTTATGATCTGATTCTTTAGTGTCATGCATTCGGCCACAAGACTGCTCCAATCCTAAGAGAGAAATGTTGGCCCAAAATGGTCACCTTTCTCCGCATTCATCCCCTTCCCCTAAAAGCAGTTCATCACTACCCACTGGCTGCAGAAAGTATTCCCTTTGTCGTGTGGTTTCTTTCCCAGCCAGCCGTTGCTGGTCCAATTTTATCATGGGACACCATGCTGTGAAACCCTTGTGGCTAAAGGGATCAGGGGTTATGGAGAGAAAGCAGGTACAGGATACTGAGTTGGATGATCAGCCATGATCATATTGAATGGCGGTGCAGGCTCGAAGGGCCAAATGGCCTTCTCCTGCACCTATTTTCTATGGTTCTATGTTTCTATGAAACTGTCTCCTCATTGTCCATATGGACACTGGGCAGGATGACTGGCATTGGCTAAACCATATGCCAACATGTAATGGTGCCCATAGAAAAGAGAGTGAGCGACTGGATTGATGGAGGACAGATGAGGAGGCTAAGTATAGATGAGAGGATGCGACAAATAAATAAAATGCTCCTTTACCTGCATGGGGGCGCAGCAGTAGAGCGTCAGAGACCCGGGTTCGATCCTGACTATGGGTGCTGGCTGTACGGAGTTTGTATATTCTCCCCATGACCTGCATGGTTTCTCCCAATGGCTCCCTGTGTGGTTCAGAATAAATTTCAAGATCCTTCTTTATGTCTACAAAGCCCTTAACGGGCTTGACCCCACCTACATCAAAAGTCTGCTCACCCACCACACCACCTCCAGGTCCCTCAGATCAGCCGACTTGGGGTTACTGAACATCCCGCGGTCTAGGCATAAGTTCAGGGGCGACCGCACTTTTGCGGTTGCAGCTCCCAGACTGTGGAACAGCATCCCCCTTCCCATCAGAACTGCCCCCTCCAACAACTCCTTTAAGTCGAGACTTAAAACTCATCTGTACTCTCAAGCCTTTCTTGATGTCCTCTGAGGGAAGGCTACATGTATGTATGTACGCATGTACTTAATCTATGAACCAATGTTGTATAACATTAGTACCTCCACCAATGTAAAGCACTTTGGCCAACGAGAGTTGTTTTTTAAATGTGCTATGGAAATAAAAGTGACTTGATTTGACAGTGCTCTGGTTTCCTCCCACACTTCAAAGACGTACAGGTTTGTAGGATGAGTGGCTTCGGTAAAAAATAATTGACCCTTGCATGTAGGATAGTGCCAGTATATTGGGATCACTGGTCGGCGTGGTCTCGGTGGGCCGAAGGGTCTGTTTTCTCACTGTCTTTCTAAACTAAACTAAACTTTGAAAATACTGATACATAATAACCTTTAGGTTACAGGATTTGGAAGACGAGTTGGTCTCCATGGAAAGAGAACGAGAGATAGCCAGGCGAGAGCAAAATGTGGCACTGCAGAAGAAAGAATCACTCTTGAGAGAGAATAAGGACCTTCTGAAAATGTTAAAACACTTGCGTCAATCCCTGGAACATCAGACAAGCAAATGGAATGGAGCGGCCCAGACTCCTCACACTCTATTCTCTCACGCACCTACCAGACGGAACTGGAATTAGATTCCAATAATCCAGTCAACCTTGATTTTTGGGTTGGCTTTTTTTTCTTTTCAAATTGAACTACTGTTCATTTACGAGTTCATTTTCCATTTTTAATTAATGTCTTCATTTATAACAAACTTATTTAGTGGAACTATTCAGCAGGTCAGGCAGTTTCCATGGCAGGAGAAACAGAGCTAATGTTTCAGCTTCGAGACGCTTCTTCAGATTACTAATGGTGTCTTCAATCAAAACGTTAACTACTCCTTGGTTGGTCCACTACCTGATCTGCCCATTTTCTTCAGCATATTCTAATTTTCGTTCAAGACTCAAGGAACTGCAGATGCTGGGATCTTCAGCCAAAAACACAAGGTGCTGGAGAAACTCAGCGGGTCAGGCAGAATCTATGGAGTGAGTGCACAGACAAAGTTTGAGATCGCAATACTTCTACAAACTGAAGCATTGCCTGTCCATTCCCTCCACAGACGCTGAGTTCCTTCAGCACTTTGTGCTTTTTCCAATTTTATTTATTTTCTCCAACATCTGCAATCTTTTTTCTTTTTATTCTCAAATAATTTTGTCCAACACTTGCATTCAGTCTGCCAAGGCCTGCTGGATCTCCCAGTTGCTAACCATTGTAACACCCCTTCCCATTCTCACACTGACTTTGCCTCTTCTGATTAATATCTATTCTCCATGATCTGTTGCATCTACTACATGGAACTTCAGACCTCTTTCAGGATATTCTTCTAATGACTGGAATGTTTCATGCTGCTAATCTTCTGGAGTTGAAATATTGTACATCCTTACAAATAAAGTGCAGTTATAAGACTTCTGTGGTGTTGTTCTTAATGAATAGCAACATATTCAAAATCATGAGGATTCGAAATAGTGTACAAAATCATGAGGAACAGATCAGGTAAACGCACAGAGCCTTTTGCCCCGAGAAAGAGAACCAGAGGAAATTGGTGTAAGGTGAGGGGGGAAAGATTTAATGGGAACCCGAGGGGTAACATTTTTTACACAAAGGGTAGTGGGTGTATGGAACGAGCTGCCAGAGGAGGTAGTTGAGGCAGGTACTATCGCAACATTGAAGAAACATTTAGACAGGTATATGGATAACAGGCTGGTGGGACTAGTTTGGATGGGGCACTTTGGTCGACGTGGGCAGGTTGGGCTGAAGGGTCTGTTTCCATGCTGTATGACTCTGTGACTCCATATACTAAACTCACTGACAAATGACCCATGTGGTGCTTACAGGAACAATACAGTCTATGAAGGGTCTCGACCCAAAACATCACCCATTCTTTCTCTCCAGAGATGCTGCCTGTCCCATTAAGTTAACCTAGTATTTTGAGTCTATGCAAGGTTCCTTTCAGATTGAATTATTAATATTGTGGGGCAATGGAGAATTTTTTTTTAAAAGCCAGTAATACAGCTGATCAGCTGTGTCTCTTGATCACTTTGTTTGAAAACATAACATGGGTGGTGAAGTTAGTTTCACGTAGGCTTGGAAGAAGTCAGCTATTCCAATTGCACTTCTGGATGCCAGAAGATGATTTATGATCAATAATAACTACTAAAACTTATAATTAATGGCATCTTTCACATGAGGCCTGCAAGGCCGACCCCACTTTGTGGGACTCGGCAGACCGTGGCCTATAGGGGGAGCTGCCGAGTCGACCCCTGCTCATTACCCGAAGACCAGAGGATGGAGTCGGTGACAACGGACATGACCAGCGAAGGATGCCAGAAGGAGAGGAGTGGAAACTGGGGTCTGGCCTACCACGCCCTCGAGGTTGGCTGCGGGAGATGCCCCCGGGGAACAAAGGTGGACGGGCGAAGGGAGGAACATTAGTTCGCTGGTCGATCCAGATGTCCACGGAAGGTGATGGCTGGAGGCCCTGCAGCAGACCGGTGCTCAGCTGGAACAGGCTCCACTTATAACAATTAGAGTGTGGACTGGACTTTGAAAATGGCGCCAAAACATGGAGCCTCTTGCATGCAGGATCAGTGGATTCTTTCTGTACACTTGCTAATTGAGGATGTGCTTGGGTATGGCAATACTCTACTGAACTGATTGTAAAATAATCTCACTGTGTGTTTGAACTTTGCATATGTGACAAAACAAAAAGCACCATTGCACCATTGAGCCATAATTAAATATCTCCAGCTGCTTCATAGGAATATTATCACATAACATATGACATACATGAGGAGGTTTTGAGACCAATGACTAAAGCTTGATCAAACAGATCCTAAAGGTAGTAAAACAGAGACGTTTATCCAGGCAATTGCAACTGTTGGAGAATGATAGGCAAGAATTGGTGAGAGCCTGGTGCAAACAGTAGAGGCTTATATAACTAATTCCAAGTTTAGAAGATAGAACAAAGAGGCCAGCGAGGAGTGCCTTGAACATAACATTGTATGGGTGAGGGTTTCAGCAGAAGGTAAAGTGCAGCAAAACTAGGGTTGGGCGATGTCAAAGAGGTGTTTGCACTTATTAATGAGACAGAAATATGGTCTCATTTAAAGGCCAAATATAACTCCAGGATTAAGAGCAATAATGTGGATGACCAATGATCAAAGACAACAGCTTCAGTCTTCATAGAATCATGGAGCTATATATACAACACAGACCCTTTGGCACAGCTTGTCTCTGCTGACATACTTGGCATTTTGGGCTATCCCATTTGCCTGCATTTGGCCCATAGCCTTCTAAACCATTCCTATCCATATATTTGTCCAATTGCCTTTTAAAAGACGCACTTGTATCCGTTTCTATAGTTTTCTATGGGAACTCGTTCCAGATACGGATTACCCTCTTAGTGAAAAGGTTAGCCACAAGATCCCTCCTATATGTGTCTCCTATCTCACCGTAAGCACTAGTTTTAGAATCCTCTAACCTTGGAACAAGACTCAGAGTGATCACTTTATCCTCAAGGACTTGTGCACCCCAATGAGGTCACCCCTAAGTCTCCTATGTTCCAAAGACAAAAGTTCCAATCTCTCCCTGTAATTCAAGCATTGAAGGCCAGATACCATGCTGAGGCCAGGTGCCAGCTCTCGGATTCCTACTCACACCTACCCTTTGACCATGACCACACAGACAAACACTAGACCATCGTCTCCCGAACTGTTTGTGATCTCATCGCCTCTGGCAATCTCCCCTCCACAGCCTCCAACCTGATCATTCCCCAATCCCGCACTGCCCACTTCTATCTCCTCCTGAAAATCCACAAACATGACTGCCCCGGCAAACCTATCGTCTCTTCCTGCTCCTGCCCCACAGAACTCATCTCCACTTACCCCAATTTCATCCGATCTGTCTCTTGCCCAGTCCCTCCCCACCTACGTCCGAGAGACATCACATGCCCTTCAACAACTTTCAATTTCTAGGCCACCATTACCTCATCTTCACCATGGATGCTCTGTCCCTCCATACCGCCATCCCCCACCAGGAAGGTCTCAAGGCCCTTCAAGAGACCCAATCACTTTCCCTGCACTAACACTCTCCTCCACTTGGCCGAACTTGACAACACCCTCAACAACTCCTACACTCCTCTCACTTCCTCCTAGTTCAAGGTGTAGCCATGGGCACTCACATGGTCCCCAGCTATGTCTGCCGTTTTGTTGGTTATGTCGAACAGTTCTCGTTTCAGGCCTACACTGGCTCTATCCCCCAACTCTTTCTCCGCTACATCGACTACTGCATCGGTGCTGCCACCTGCACCCATGCAGAACTTGTGGATTTCATTAAATTCACCAGTAACTTCCACCCTGCCCTCAAATTCATCTGGACTATTTCTAACATCTCGACCCCCCCACCCCCCCCCACCTGTCTTGATCTCTGTGTGTCCATCAAAGGGGACAGACTATTGAGTGTCTACTGTAAACCTACTGAATCCCACAGTTATCTAGATTACACTTCCTCCCACCCCGTCTCTGGCAAATACATTATTCCCTACTCTCAATTCCTTTGAGTACACCGTGTTTGGTTTAGTTTAGAGATTCAGCACGGAAACAGGCCATTCGACTCACCGAGTCCGCACCGGCCAGCAATCCCCACACGCTTACACCATCCTACACACTCTACGGACTATTTTACATTTATACCAAGCCAATTAACCTACAAACCTGTACGTCTTTGGAGTGTGGGAGGAAACCAAAGATCTCGGAGAAAACCAACGTAGGTCATGGGGAGAACTCCAAACTCCAAACAGACAACACTGTAGTCAGGATCAAACCCGGGTCTCTGGCGCTGTGAGGCAGTCTCTCTACCTCTGCGCCACCATGCCGCCCCAAGATGATTCTTTCCCTTAGAGGACATCTGAGATGCCTTCTTTCTTTTGTAAACGTAGTTCCACTCTTGTCATAGATAGATCCCTCACCCACATCTCTGCGTCCCATAGTTCTGCTCTTGCTTCCCCTCCCCCCCGATGGAACAAGGATAGAGTTCCCCTAGTCCCCATCTTTCACCCCACCAACCTCCGCATCCCATACCTCATCCTCCAGCATTTCTGTTACCTTCAACGTGTATTCCACCACTCGTCATATCTTTCCCATCTCCACCCCTTGAAGAGATTGATCCCTCCATAACTGCTTGGTTCACTCATCCCTTCCAACTCATGCCACCCCCTCCCCGGGTACTTTCCCCTGCAACCACAGGAGATGTAACACCTGTCCCATAATCTCCTAGCTCGCCTCCATCCAGGGGTCCCAGCAGTCCTTCCAGTTGAGACAGAGATTCACATGTGCCGCCTCTAACCTCATCTACTGCATCCGGTGTTCCCAATATGGCCTCCTGTACATCGGTGAGACCAAGCGTAAACTGGGCGACCATTTTGCCGAACACGCACTCAGGCCAAGGCCTACTGGATCTCCCGGTTGCCAATCATCTTATCTTCTCTTCCCATTCCCACACTTCAACTAACTCCTCCCCCCTCCAAACCCCCCCTCCTTTACCCCCACACCCCACCCTTCCTTTCCCCTCCCCTCTTCCCCACCTAGACTCCCAACTATTTCTCCCATTCACACTCCCTACCAATTTCCTCTCTCTGGCTTCACAATCCGCAACTCTTTAAACCTATCTCACGCGGTCTGTTCTTATCTCTGCCCCATGTCTTCAGTTCAGTTTATTGTCATATGTACCGAGGTACAGTGAAAAGCTTTCACGACGTAGTTTCCTCTACAATGGAGAAATCAAACACAGATTGGTCACAGATCGTCTGTAAAACTCATTATCACCTACCCCACAACCAACAGTGGACCATTGTGGGCTCCACCTTTCCTTTCCTTGATCATCATTACTTTTTGCATATCTTTCATTCATTTTTTCTAGGGACCGTCTATATCGCTCATTTCCCTTTCCCCTTTCAGAATGAAGAAGGGTCTCGACCTGAAACGTCACCTATTCCTTTTCTTCAGAGATGCTGTCTGACCCGCTCAGTTACTCCAGCTTTTTGAGTCTGGCTTCAGTTTAAACCAGCATCTGCAGTTCCTTCCTATACAGACTGGTTAATTGCTTTGTGAAGCACACATTCAGCCTGCCACTTGAATTCCCCATCCCATTCTCACTCTGCCCCATCTGACCGTGGGCCCCTGCACTGTTACAAGAAGCCTCTGTGCATGCTTGGTATGTGGGCATCAGGGTATGTGGCAGCCTTCTGGACGCAAGACCACACCTGTTGTGTAGATAAATCTTGGAGGTATTTTACTCCTACGTACTGCTATGAAATATAAAAGTAAAAAATTTAGGAGTCATAGAATCATACAGCACGGAAACAGGCCCTTCAGCCCAACTCGTCCATGTTGACCAAGATCTATCTACACTAATCCCACCTGCCCGTGTTTGGCCCATATCCCTCTAAAACCAGAAGAATACAAGGAAGAGTCGAGATAGACACAAAATGCTGGAGTAACTCAGCAGACCAGGCAACATCTCTAGAGAGAAGGAATGGGTGATGTTTCAAGTCGAGAGCCTTCTTCAGAAGTCCAGATGCTGTTTTACAAAAAAAAAACACACTGATTTACTGACCCACTGAGTGACTCCAGCACTTGGTGTCCTTTATCCCCCCCCCCCCCCTTAAATAGACCTTTGCTATCCATGAACCTGTCCAAGTGCTCTGTTAAGGTTATGCAGAGAATCACAAGGAAGAAACAGTAAATGGGTGCAAAATCCAGCACAGACATCAGGGATTTCAATACATTCCCCATGTCTGTCACAAATTTGTTTTGGTGAAAAGGGAAAATTGTAATTAATTGTAATGGAGAGACAAAAAAGCGACCGCGGCAGGACTCGAACCTGCAATCTTCTGATCCGAAGTCAGACGCCTTATCCATTAGGCCACGCGGCCGACAAGCAGACAGAGGGCAGCAGCGTAGAAAAGCACTCGAGGGCCCATAGGTCACTGGTATGGAGTTTGTCTTTATCTCTGTGAGTCATTATTTCTATTGATCCAGGTATTTAACCATCAATCAGTTTTTCCCAATAGCTACCAAAGGGTTCAGTGTTTGAACCAGTGTTTTTTTTTAACAATGTCCCTGACGACCATCCGGGCGTCGCTCCGCACCGCCACCTACAGGCCCCTGTGGGCGGCACACCCGCCCGTGCACACCTCCGCCAGCAGCGCCGCCACCAGGAGACAGCGGCTCCTGCAGATGCTGCAACATTGATCAGCATTCAACATTGTGCCTTATTGATTGATTGATATTATTATTTTAATTATCACATGTGACATGTCAGCAGTCCTCAATTACTATCTACCACGCAATATAGCACGCAACAAAAGTTTTTAACTGTACCCCGGTACACGTGACAAACTAAACTGAACCTCATTGGTGATCCTTGGACTATTTTTGATTGGACTTTACAGGCTTTACCTTGCACTAAATGTTATCATCCATCTATATACTGCAAATGGTTTGATTGTAATCATTTATTATCTTTCTGCTGACTGGATAGCATGCAACAAAAGCTTTTCACTGTACACATGACAAACTAAACTGATAAATTAACTGAACCAGTGAAATTCTTTGTTTTGCATAACCATAGGCAAGGTATGCAATTAGTCGCCACATATGTGGTTCTATTACACCTTATTATCACGTGCACCTAAGTACAGTGAAATTCTTCAATAAAAAGACAAAAAGAAACTTGCGGAGTAACTCAGCAAATCAAACTGCCTTCCTGTAGAACATGTTTCAGAAAGAACTGATGCTGGAAAAATTGATTTTTCCTGTAGAACACGGTGGCGCAGTGGAGGAGTTGCCGCCTCACAGCGTAAGAGATCCCGATTCGATCTTGCTGTTGTTGTCGAAGAATGAGCTAGTAGCCGGAGTCACCATTCCAGCCTGGCGGCGAAGTTCGGTGGGTCTGTCCGTTATAACTGAAATCCGTTATAAAGATGTCCATAAACCTGAGGGTTTACTGTACTCTTGTGCACATCTCCCCTGTAATTTGGTGGATTCACAATCTCCCAATCTACCTCATTATAGCCATTGCACTTTATTTTATCTGCACTCTCCCTCCAGCATTCTGCAGACTAATTAATTTCACTTTGTGTATTAACTAATGTACTCATGCATGGTATACAGGTATGATATAATTTGCCTGGATAGCTGCAAAACATTTTTTACTGTATCTCTGTATACATGATAATAATAAACTAACACTAATACCAAAACTGCCCCATGGAATTTGTCTTTCTCATCAGAATGTATCTATCTGAGTATTCTAAAAGATCGCCTTAAAAGCCTGCCATTACATCTCAATTATCTAATCCGGAATCTGATTTGCCAGTTCACTTTAGCAGTTTAGTTTAGTTTAGAGATACAGTGCAGAAACAGACCCTTTGGCCCACCATGTCCACGCCTACCAGCGACTACCGCACAATAACACTATTCTACACACACTAGGGACAATTAACAATTATAGATTGTAATTATATTGGAAAAGCAGTGACAGGATCGGTCAAAGTCACCATGGATTTATGAAGGGGAAATCATGCTTGACTAATCTGCTGGAATTTTTTGAAGATGTAACAAGTGGAATGGATGAGGGAGAGCTAGTGGATGTGGTGTAACTGGACTTTCAAAAAGCCTTTAACAAGGTCCCACACAAGAAATAGTGGGCAAAATTAGAGCACATTGTATTGAGGGCAGGGTATTGACATGGATAGAGAACTGCTTGACAGACAGGAAGACTGTAGGAATTAACGGGACCTTTTTAGAATGGCAGGCAGTGACTAGTAGGGTGCCGCAAGGCCTATTTCCTTCGCTCCGTAGATAGGAGTTCACCTACGGAAATACTTGTGTCAATTATTTTCAGTTATGGTAAATATCTATGGTCCTATACTATAACTTAGTTGTCCATTGTATATTTTCTGTGTCCAAGTATTCTTCCGGAGTTGACTGCAAAGCTCCCAGGGCATATGTTTTATACATTTTGGGATCCTGTATTTTAGTTGTTAAAAACAGGATGTCCCAAACGCTCTCTATTTTGTCAGAATCATTCAGCGCCTGACTTGATAACATTTTTTGTTTTGCCCTTCCAACAATCCTGCATCTCCAGGAAGAAGAGCCACGCCTAGAAATGTCACCTATTCAGATTCAGATTCAGATTCAATTTTAATTGTCATTGTCAGTGTACAGTACAGAGACAACGAAATGCATTGAACAGAGTACAGTACAGAGACAACGAACACCTATCCGTGTTCTGCACAGATGCTTTCTGCCTGACCCGCTGAGTTACTCCAGCATTTTGTGTCTATCTTCGGTTTAAACCTCTTTGGTTTAAACCAGCATCTGCAGTTCCTTCTTACACATTGCGAATATTCGCGTTGTTTGCAGGTGGCGGTGTGGGTGGAGGTTCGCAGCGATTCAGTAGCTCCCAGCTTGTCCTCACCTCCTCTGCATTGAGGGAGGAATGAATGTGTTTGGAGTCTGCATGCGTTCAGCTGGCTCCGCTCGTGTTGAAAGGTAGGTAGTGGAGCGCACTGCACTGGTGTGGAGCATGTTGTAT
This sequence comes from Raja brachyura, assembly GCA_963514005.1. The sequence goes on from OY740814.1 coordinate 24,347,628, forward strand.
CTAATTGTGTACACGGTGCAAAGAAGGTTTATTCCACAGATTGAACACTGGTGGAAATATTGCTGAATCTTGAACACTTTTTAGAGATTGGCACAAAAAGCTGGAGTGACGCAGCGGGTCAGGCAGCATCTCTGGATAGAATGAATAGATAACGTTTTTAAGTCGATACCTTTCTTCAGACTCGACCCAAAACGTCTTTTTCTTTTTCTCCAAATATGCTGCCTGCCCCGCTGAGTTACTCCAGCTTTTTGTGTCAATCTTCAGTTTAAACAGTTCCCTCCCACATAAAACTTTAAATAGACGTTTCAGAACTGCCTCCAAGTTTATAAAGTGGAGCATGATTAACTGGTGATATTGCAACTTGTACTGATACAATGAATCTCTAAGCAACCCCTAATTCCCGGCTGGTATCTCATGGGATGGGGGATATTGACTGTCTGAGCAGTGATGTGGGAGGCAGGTACAGTATGTAGTTGCATTGAAGAGGCGAGGGTACATTGCACAATGCAGCGTTGGGGACACACAAGTGTGCTGATGCTCGAATCTACAGCAAACATAATCCCAAACTGCCACAAGAACTCAGTGGGTCGGGCAGCAACTGTGGAGCCAAAGGGATTTTTTTTTTAAATTTCAAAAATAAATGTTATTCTGATTAAAAACAAAAACTCAATATGCTTGTCAATATTGCTGCTGCCGTACTCAGTAATGTTAACACCTCCCTTATTCTTTACATAAATCACCATTGCCACTCTTGCGGCCCCCTGGGGTGATATCCCTTCCCTTGTTTGAGGGGTGCCCCTCAATATCCACCCCTCAAGATCCTAGACTGTGGTCCTCCACCCCCACCGAGCCTTGGCGTTGGCTGCACCCAGCTTCAGCATGTCCCTCAGCACGTACTCCTGCAGTCTGGAGCGGGCCAGTCGGCAACATTCCCCGATGGACATCTCGCTCCGCTGGGTGGCCAACAGGTTTCAGGCAGACCAAAGGGCGTCTTTCACCGAAAGGGATGGTCATTGTTTTGGGCCAAGATCTGCATCAGGAGGTAGATGATACGTCTTCCTGATTAAGGAAGATATTCAGTATAAAGAGGTGAGACAAGGGATAGGAAAAACCAGGATTTGTCATGATTGAAAACAGCTGGGAACACCTGGAATTTTGGGATGTGTAAGTCCATAGCTCTCTGACCGTGGCAACAATATGTAGATAGGGTATTGGAAAAGGTGTTTGCCCTGCCTGACTTCATAGGCTGAGGCATTGGGTATAAGAATTGAAAGTCACGTTGCAGTTGTAACATACATTGGCTATACCTCGCTTAAGAGTATTGTGTCCAGTTCTGCTACATACAATACGTGAAAGATGCAGCAAAGGAGAGAACGCAGATGAGATTCACTATGATGTTGCCTGGAACAGAGGATGTAGTTATAAGGAGAGAATGGATAGGCTGGGCTTATTACATCTGAAATTTGGTGGCTGAGGATTGGCCTTTTTTGAGGTTTATAATATTCTGTGGGGTACAGATAGAATCTTTCCTGCAGGGTAGGGGAGTCTGGAGCTGGAGGGTACAGGTTTAAGGTGAAGGAGAGAAATTTAAACAGTATCTGAAGGGTAAATTTTTCACATAGAGGATGGTGAATATCTAGAGCGAGCTGTCAGAGGAGGTGGTGGGGGCAGATACAATTTCTATGCTTAGGAAATGGGGAGGTGCAGCGGTGGAGTTGCTGCCAGAGACGCAGGTTCGATCCTGACTATCGGGCTGTCGATACGGAGTTTGCATGTTCTCCCCATGGGTTTCCCTGGGCTCTGGTTTCCTCCTACACTCCAAAGACGTACATGTTTGTAGGTTAATTGGATTTGGTAAAAACTGTCCTTAACATGTAGTATAAAGCGAGTGTATGGAGATTGCTGGTTGGCGTGGACTTGGTGGGCCGAACGGCTTGTTTCCGCACTATATTTTCATACTAAACTAGGTGTGTAGGAAGGAACTGCAGGTGATAGTTTAAACCAAAGATAGACACAAAAAGCTGTAGTAACTCTGCTGATCAGGCAATTAAACTAAGTGTTTAAGAAGGAACTGCAGATGCTGGAAAATCGAAGGTAGACAAAAAATGCTGGAGAAACTCGGCGGGTGAAGCAGCATCTATGGAGCGAAGGAAATGGGCAACATTTTGGGTCGAAACCCTTCTTCAGAATTGTTAGTTCAGAATGAAACTAAGTGTTTGGACAGATACTTGGATAAGAAATGGCGAAGAGGGATATGGGCCTAATGCGGACAAATGGGATGAGTGTGGACAGGTTTCATGGTTGGCGTGGGTGAGGTGGTCTGATTCTGTGCGATATATTTCTACGATTCTTAATGCCAGTGCAGCTTTCATTTTATCATTTATTTTTATGTCTTGTATGAGAATGTTCGGATGTGAAGCTTTGCTCCCTTTCCCATCTTACTTTCATGGCAGGAATCATGAGCAAGGGCTACAATGAATCATCTGTTACTGAAGAGGAAATCACTCACTTCACTTCTCCCAAAATGGACAGTCACCGTATCAAGAGGGGCCAAGACGTCCACTGCAAGCTCAAAGCCAAAGGGGGGCGTCAATCGTCCCGGGTCTCAGGCGCGCATGAATCCACTAAATATCCAGATGCTGTCCGCTGGTCTCCACAAGCAGGTGTTTGGAGATATTGAGGCCGAGTACTCGGAGGAGGCAATCCAGAAGAGCATTGAGCATCTCCAACTCCACAACCTGTGGGGCAACGAGACCTCCCTGCTTCCTGATGTGGAATTGCAACTGCCCAAGATGTATGGCAACAATATTGACGAGCATTTCCGCACAATCGCTCAGAAGCAAAGTTTCCCTTACTTGGAGGCAGCCAACGAGCTGCTGCATTGTGACCTCCCTGAAATGCCCATGGAGTGGACCTGGGAGGTCGGTTGGACAAAGTACAGTCCGGATGGTAAAGCAACAACGGTGGATTTCCCTGACGAAAGGGCACTCGTTTTTGATGTGGAGGTGTGTTCCACTGAGGGGCCGTGCCCAACATTGGCTGTTGCTGTGTCACCAACTGCTTGGTAAGAGTTCAGGTTTAAATATCATAACGGGAAATAAAATATAGTTTTGTCCAACGTTTGCACGTTCTCCGTGTGACCGCATGGGTTTCCTCCAGGTGTTATAAAATTCTTAAGGGATTGGACAGGCTAGATGCAGGAAAGGTTTTCCCAATGTTGGGGGCATCCAGAACCAGGGGTCACAGTTTAAGAATAAGGGGTAGGCCATTTGGCCATTTAGGACTGAGATAAGGAAACACTTTTCCATCCAGAGAGTTGTGAATCTGTGGAATTCTCTGCCACAGAAAGCAGTGGAGGCCAATTCACCGGACATTTTCAACGGAGAGTTAGATTTAGCTCTTAGGGCTAACGGAATCAAGGGATATGGATAAAAAAGCAGGAACGGGGTACTAATTTTGGATGATCAGCCATGATCATATTGAATGGCGTTGTTGGCTCGAAGGGCTGAATGGCCTCCACCTGCACCTATTTTTCTATGTTTGTATGTTTAAGTAGTGTGAGCGGGTGGTCCATGGTGCAAATGGACGTGGGCTGAAGGACTGTTTCCATGCTGTATCTCTAAATTAGTGAAATTAAACGAAACTAAACATTGAAGAGCTCTTCCAGCTTTATTGTCATCTTAGAGCTACTTGTCACTAATAATCAATTGTTAACAGTGTAGACAGTTTAACCCAGTAATTCGGTGCCATCGGAAACTGGTGGGGCCAAACCAAGTGATTTTACATTGAGGCCCTTACTGAGATTAGATTTTCATTTTTGTCACAGGTTTGTTTGGAATTGAGGTTCAGTGGAATAAAGGTGAATCCATTGTCTGGTTGTTCAGCCCATTATATCTAGCAGAATAGCCACCCTAAGAGAAGTTGATCATATTGAAATAAGATGGCCAGATGTAATACTAATGTTGAGTGCGCAGTATTATATTTGAAGAATGCATTTGCTAGAAGTGTTGGGTTTAAATCAACATCTGAGCCTCTGTTTCTAATATGTGTTTAGGAATGTTTGGTTAACTTTAGTTTAGAGATACAGTATGGAAACAGGCCCTTCGGCCCGCCAACCCGTGATCCCCACACGCTAACACTATCCTACGTGTGAGGGACAATCTACAATTTTATTGAAGCCAATTAAGTATTTTTGGAGTGTAGGAGGAAAGCAGAGCACCTAGAGAAAACCCACATGGTCACAGGGAGTATGGACAAGCTCCATACAGCCAGCACCTGTAGTCAGGATCGAACCCGGGTCTTTGGCGGTGTAATGCAGCAACTATACCGCTGCGCCACCGTGCCATCCCTTAAAGAAACAATGTGTTGTCTTGCAATTGGATTCTGTACAAATGTTCCCTGTCCCTCAGGTACTCGTGGTGCAGTAAGCGACTCGTTGAGAAGCGTTACACTTGGTCCAATCACCTGGTCCTCGCAGATCTAATTCCTCTGGAGACTTCTGCAAACTTCACCCGCCCATCGAGAGGTGAATGGCTGGAGAGACTAGTGATCGGCCACAATGTCAGCTACGACAGAGCAAGAGTGAAGGAGCAATACTTGATGAAGGTGAGCTGCACAATTGGACGTATAGCATAGAAACAGGATGCCAACGTCCATGGTCACCAAGGTAACCCATCTATGCTGGTCCTATTGGCCTGTGCTTAGCCCATGCCCTTCTGAACCTTTCCTATACGTGTACCCGTCAAAACACCTTTTAAAATGGTGTACAATTTTGGTCGCCCAATTATAGGAAGGATGTCAACAAAATAGAGAGGGTACAGAGGAGATTTACTAGAATGTTGCCTGGGTTTCAACAGCTAAGTTACAGAGAAAGGTTGAATAAGTAAGGTCTTTATTCTCTGGAGCGCAGAAGGTTAAGGGGGGACTTGATAGAGGTCTTTAAAATGATGAGAGGGATAGACAGAATTGATGTGGACAAGCTTTTCCCTTTGAGAATAGGGAAGATTCAAACAAGAGGACATGACTTTAGAATTAAGGGACAGAAGTTTAAGGGTAACATGAGGGGGAACTTCTTTACTCAGAGAGTGGTAGCGGTGTGGAATGAGCTTCCAGTGGAAGTGGTGGGGGCAGGTTCGTTGGTATCATTTAAAAATAAATCGGATAGGCATATGGATGAGAAGGGTATGGAGGGTTATGGTATGAGTGCAGGCAGGTGGGACTAAGGGAAAAATTTGTTCGGCACGGACTTGAAGGGCCGAGATGGCCTGTTTCCGTGCTGTAATTGTTATATGGTTATATGGTTAAAATATCCAGATGCTGTCCGCCTGTCTCCACAAGTAGATCTTTGGTGATATTGAGGCTGGGTGCTCAGAGGAGGCAATCCAGAAGAGCACTGAGCTTCTCCAACTTCACAACCTGTGGGGCAATCTGATTTGAGGCCTCCACCTAATGTGACTGAACGTTGCATTTTATTTATTTCCAGGGATTTCCTTACACCAATTATATAGGTTTAATTTGTGGTGTCTTTTTTTCTCACCTTGTCACTCCTGGCTGCGTCAGTCATGTCCCACCATCTGGTTAACATGGGCAGGTACTACACAGTGAGTGGTAGGGCTCTGGGAAGTGTTGTAGAGCAGAGGGATCTCGGAGTGCAGGTACATAGTCCCCTGAAGAGGGTGTTCTGGGTAGATGATGTGGTCGAAAATCTTTGGCACATTGGCCTTCATCAATCAGAGTAGTGAGTATAGAAGTTGGGAGGTCATGTTGCAGTTATATAAGATGTTGGTGAGACCGCATTTAGAGTATTGTGTTCAGTTCTGGGAAAGATGTTGTCAAGTTGGAAAGGGTGCAGGGAAAATTTACAAGGATGTTGCCAGGACGCGAGTGTCTGAGTTATAGGGAGAGGTTGAGCAGACTGGACTCTATTCCCTGAAATGCAGGAAGATAAGGGGTGATCTTATAGAGGTGCATAAAATGGACAGGACGCAGAGTTTCTTGCCCAGATTAGAGGAATCGGGAACCAGAGGGCATGGGTTTAAGGTGAAGAGGGAAAGATTCTGTAGGAAATGTATTTTTCACACAAACGGCGGTGGGTGTATGGAACAAGCTGCTGGAGGAGGTAGTTGAGGCTGGGACTATTCCAACATTTAAGAAACATTTAGACAGGTACATGAGGAATATGGATCTAACGCAGGTAAGTGGGCCTCCTGTAGATGGAACATGTTGGCAGGGACGGAAAACGGTATCAAAACATGGGGGGGGGGGGGGACGGGACGTGTCCCACCTGTGATTTCCGCCCATGCATGTTGGTCAGCATGGCCAAGTTAGGCTGATGTGCTTGTTTCCACTCTGTATGACTCTATGATACCATGCTGTCAGCGTTTACTGTGTGTATGTCTGCAGGGGACCAAGTTGAGGTTTCTGGATACGATGAGCTTGCACATGGCCATCTCTGGGCTGACGGGATTCCAGCGCAGTCTCTGGATGGCAAGTAAAAAGGGAAAGAGGAGTGGCCTGGAAGAAGTAAAACGGCACATCAAACGAACAAAGGGCAATGCCAGAGGTTCAGGGGTAAGTTCTCCAAACTACGCTCAGCTGGCTCGACTTTGCAGGGAATTTAAACCATGAGAATATGAAGCAATGGACAAAGTTAAGGGAAAAGGGAAGTACCAGTGTCCAACCAAAAGCAGCAATCGGATCGGACCCTTAACATAAAAACATAGAGAATAGGTGCAGAAGTAGGCCATTCGACCCTTCGAGCCAGCATCGCCATGCAATATGATCATGGCTGATCGTCCAAAATCAGTACCCCTTTCCTGCTTTTTCCCCACATCCTTTGATTCCTTTAGCCCTCAGAGCTATATCTAATTCTCTCTTGAAGTGAATTGGCCTCCACTGCCTTTGGTGGCAGAGAATTCCACAGAATCACAACTCTCTGAGTGAAAACATTTTTCCTCATCTCAGTCCTAAATGGCCTACCCCTTGTTCTTAAACTGTGACTCCTGGTTCTGGATTCAGGGGTCAAGAAGCAGCGAGAGCGAGTATTGGCTGAAAGAAGGTGAGTCAGAGGGAGTGGAGATTTAAAAAGAGCGCCAAAGGCACAAGTTCAAGTAATTTACAAATTAGCCCTAAAGTAGTTGATTCGGTAGCCGATAAAAATAAGTGCAGCTGTAGGCCTTGTTGAGGTGACGTGCTTTGGTGAGTAAAGTGTAAAGAGTAAAGTGCAAGTCTTTGGCTCGAGAGTCTTCGGCGAGGAGACTCTACCGCTCAAAGGTAGAGAAGGTGAGAGGCACAACCAATCGGGATTGGTCTACTGAAATGATGGCAGGCAAGGTGACTCTGTGACAAGGAGTCCTGTGGCTCTTGCAGGATGTGGGAAGTCAGTGACACTGCTGGTGCCTCTGAAGACTACACCTGTGGAAATTGTGTCCAGGTGCAGCTCCTGAAGGGCTGTCTTAGGGAACTGGAGCAGCAACTGGATGACCTCAGGACCATCCAGGAAAACGAGAGCTTCCTGGACAGGGCCTACAATGTTAGGTCAAGGATACACGAAGAGCGAAGGTGGGCGGTGATGGGGAAGGGAAGTAAGCGTGGAGTGCAGGAGACCCCGGTGGCTGTACCTGCTGCAAACAAGAAGTACACCCTCTTGGAAGCTGTCGGGATGGACAACACTTCAAGTCCGAGCGGCGGACAGGTCTTTCAATCAAATCCTTGCTCCGAGGCTCAACTGGAGAGACCTATGTCAGGTAACGCCATAGTGGTGGGTGACTCAACAGTGAGGGGTACGGACAGGAGATACTGTGGCAACAGGTGAGACTCGAGGGTGGTGTGTTGCCACCCTGGTGCCAGGGTCGAAGATGTCTCGGACCGATTGCTGGGCATCCTCAAGGGGGAAGGGGAGCAGCCAGAAGTGGTTGTGCATGTCGGCACAAACGACGTCGGGGAAAATAGGAAGGAGTTTCTCCAACGTGAGTTTAGAAAGTTAGGAAGAAGGCTGAAAAGCAAGACCTCTAGGGTGGTTATCTCTGGTTTGCTTCCAGTAGCACGTGCTGGTGGGGGCAGGAACAGGGAGATAGGGGATCTGAATGTGTGGCTGAGCAGCTGGTGCAGGGCACAGGGATTTAGATTTATAGACCACTGGGATCGCTTCTGGGATAGGTGTGACCTGTACAAAAGGGACGGGTTGCACTTTAACTGGAGGAGGACCATCATTCTGGCAGGCAGGTTTGCTAGTACCACACCATGGATGGGTTTAAACTGAATAGCGGGGGGAGGGGTCGACAAATTAGAAGTATAAGGATGGAGTTAAAGAGGAAGAGAGTACAGGAAAAGTTGTGAAAGACACCCGAATTAATGGGACGGAAAGTTCAAGAAGGGATAAGAGAGTAAGGTCAGGTGAAATAGGAACCGGCGTGAGAGGGGAGGTGAATACCAAATTAAAAGTGTTATATATGAATGCGCGTAGTATAAGAAATAAAGTGGCTCAGTTAGAGATTGGTAGGCATGGTGTTGTGGGAATTACAGAGACATGGCTAAGAGAATCGGAGCTGGGGACTGAATATTCAGGGTTCTACATCCTATCGAAAAGACTGACAGATGGGCAGATGGGGTGGGGTAGCTCTGTTGGTAAGGAATGAAATTCAGTCCCTTGCGAGGGGTGACATAAAATCAGAAGATGTAGAGTAATTGTGGATAGAACTGAGAAATTGTAAGGGTAAAAATACTCATGAGAGTTATCTGCAGCCCCCAAACAGTAGCCTGGATATAGGCTGCGTTGCATCAGGAGTTAAAATTGGCATGTAACAAAGGTAATGCTACGGTGGTACACAAAATGCTGGAGAAACTCAGCGGGTGCAGCAGCATCTATGGAACGAAGGAGATAGGTAACGTTTCAGGCCGAAACCTTTCTTCAGACGTATCGGGCCGAAACCCTACATTCAACAATGCTACGGTGGTTATAGGAGATTTCAACATACAGGTAGACTGGGAAAATCAGGTTGGTACAGGACCCCAAGAAAGGGAGTTTGTAGAGTGCCACTGAGATGGATTCTTAGAGCAGCTTGTACTGGAGCCTACCAGGGAGAAGGTAATTCTGGATTTGGTGTTGTGTAATGAACCGGTTTTGATAAGGGAACTCAAGGTAAAGGAACCATTAGGAGGTAGTGACCATAATATGGTAAGTTTTAATCTGCAATTTGAGAGGGAGAAGGTAAAATCGGAAGTGTCAGTATTACAGTTGAGCAAAGGGGACTATGGAGGCATGAGGGAGGAGCTGGCCAAAGTTGACTGGAAAGGGACCCGAGCAGGGATGATGGTGGAACATCAATGGCAGGAATTTCTGGGAATAATCCAGAAGATGCAGGATTATTTCATTCCAAAGAGGAAGAAAGATTCTAAGGGGAGTAAGCGGCAACCTTGGCTGACGAGGGAAGTCAAGGACAGTATAAAACTAAAAGAGAAGACATATGACATAGCAAAGATGAGCAGGAAGCCAGAGGATTGGGAAACTTATAAAGCACAACAGAAGGTAACTAAAAAGGCAATACGGGGAGAAAAACTGAAGTACAAAGGTAAGCTAGCCAAGAATATAAAAGCTTCTTTAGGTATGTGAAGAGGAAAAGATTAGTTAAGACAAATGTGTGTCCCTTGAAGACAGAAACAGGTGAATTTATTATGGGGAACAAGGAAATGGTAGACGAGTTGAACAGGTACTTTTTTTGTGTGTTCCTTTGTGAAGACAGAACCAATCACCCAGAAGTACTAGGGGACAGAGAATCTAGGATAACGGAGGAACTGAAGGAAATTCAAATTAGGCAGGAAATGGTGTTGGATAGACTGATGGGATTGAAGACTGATAAATCCCCAGGGCCTGATGGTCTGCATGTCAGGGTACTTAAGGAGGTGGCTCTAGAAATCGTGGACGCATTGGTGATCATTTTCCAATGTTCTATATATTCTGGATCAGTTCCTGTAGATTGGAGGGTAGCTAATGTTATCCCACATTTTAGAAAGGAGGGAGAGAGAAAACAGGGAATTATAGACCAGTTAGCCTGACGTCGGTGGTAGGGAAGATGCTGGAGTCGATTATAAAAATGTTATAGCGGCACATTTGGATAGCAGTAACAAGATTGGTCCGAGTCAGCATGGATTTATGAAGGGGAAATCTTGCCTGACTAATCTTCAGGAATTTTTTGAGGATGTAACAGTAACAAGTAAAATGGATAAGGAAGAGCCAGTGGATGTAGTGCATCTAGACTTTCAGAAAGCCTTTGATAAAGTCCCACACAGATTAATGGGCAAAATTAGAGTACATGGTATTGGGGATAGGATTTGACATGGATAGCTGGGAACGCAGCTATTTACAATATATATTAATGATTTAGATGAAGGAATTAAAAGTAAAATTAGCAAATTTGCAGATGACACAAAGCTGGGTGGCAGTGTGAACTATGAAGAGGATGCTATGAGGATGCAGGGTGGCTTGGATATGTTGGGTGAGTAGGCAGATGCATGGCAGATGCAGTATAATGTGGATAAATGTGAGGTTATTCACTTTGGTGGCAAGAACGGGAAAGCAGATTATTACCTGAATGGTGTCAGTTAGGAAAAGGGGAAGTACAACAAGACCTGGGTGTCCTTGTACATCAGTCACTGAAAGTAAGCATGCAGGTACAGCAAGCAGTGATGAAAGCTAATGGCAAGTTGGCCTTTATGACAAGAGGATTTGAGTATAGGAGCAAAGAGGTCCTTCTGCAGTCATACAGGGCCCTGGTGAGACCACATCTGGAGTATTGTGTGCAGTTTTGGTCTCCTAATTTGAGGAAGGGCATTCTTGCTATCGAGGGAGTGCAGCGTAGGTTCACCAGGTTAATTCCCGGGATGGCGGGACTGTCATATGCTGAGAGAATGGAGCAACTGGGCTTGTATTCACTGAATTTTAGAAGGATGTGAGGGGAACTCGTTTATAGAAACATATAACATTTTTAAGGGATTGGACAAGCTAGATGCAGGAAACATGTTCCCAATGTTGGGGGAGTCCAGAGCCAGGTAGCCAATTAGAACTGAGATGAATGGCTTCAGGGTGAAGTAGCATCAGTGTCCCTGTGATTTTGAACCTGCGTGTTCGGGAGAAGCTGTTGCCTATGCATTACCGTGGAATATAACCGGGAGTTCATTATATAACACGGAACGGTACAGCACTTTAACAGGCCCTTTGGCCCCACAATGTCTGTGCTAAACGATGCCAACTGTTTTCAGTTGTCTGAAGAAGGGTCTCGGCCTGAAACAACACCTATTCCTTTTCTCCAGAGATGCTGCCTGACCCGCTGACTTACTCTAGCATTTTGTGTCCATCCAACTGTGATCTGCCTGCACACCATCCATGTGTGTGATTATAATTATGTTTCGGTATCAGTCTGAGAATGGGTCCGACCCAAAACGTTGCCTGTCCATTCCCACCACAGATGCTGCCTGACCCGCTGGGTAATTCCAGCATTCCACCATCTGCAGGTCCTTAAGTCTCGTTAATCATATTGATCAGGTTCATAACTGATAGGAGCAGAATTAGGCCATTAGACTCATCAAGTTTACTCTGCCATTCAATCATGGCTGATCTAACTCTCCCTCCTAACCCCATTCACCTGCCTTCTCCCCATAACCTCTGAAACCTGTACTAATCAATAACATGTTTAAGAAGGAACTGCAGATGCTGGAAAATCAGTCTGAAGAAGGGTTTCGGCCCGAAATGTTGCCTATTTCCTTCGCTCCATAGATGCTGCCTCACCCGCTGAGTTTCTCCAGCATTTTTGGCTACCTAATCAATAACAGTTCATTGCCTGTGCAGGTTTGTAACCTTGGTCTCACTGTGCTTGCAGGGATAAGGAGATGCATTGTAAATACTGGATCTGATATTGGCGGGTTTGATGGATGTTCATATGTGTAGTGTTGCCGTTGCAGGTTGGAGCGTGGGACTGGGTGGACATCAGCAGCATCAATAACCTGGCGGATGTCCACGCACTCTACGTTGGGGGGAAACCACTGGAGAAGGAGGCTCGAGAGATTTTCATCAAGGGCAACATGAACGATGTTCGGGACAACTTCCAGGTGAGACAATGTTGTCGCACGATGGCACGTCATGCATTGTTGCAAATCTCCAAATGACAGCTCTGCAGTTAAAGTCAAACTGCTGGGAGAACTCTGAATCGGGCAGCATCTGTAGAGGGAAATGGACAGACGACATTTTAGGTTTACAAACAGATCATGGGACATTTTCTTCCCAGCTGTTATCAAGCAACTGAATCATCCGACCACAACCAGAGAGCAGTCCTGAACTACTGTCTACCTCAATGATGATCCTCGGACAACGCTTGATCGGACTTTGCTGGCTTTACCTTTCACTAAACGTTACTCCCTTATCATGTATCTATACACTGTAAATGGCTCGATTGTAATCATGTATTGTCTTTCCGGTGATTGGTTAGCTCGCAACAGAAGCTTTTCACTGCAGCTCGGTACACGTGACAATAAACTAAACTGGACTGAACTGAGATCAAGTAGAGGGGAGATGGATCATGGAACATAGAACTGTACAGAACAGGAGCCCACAATGTTTGTGCCAAACACGATACTTAGTTAAATTGATCTCATCTGCCTGCACATGATCCATATCCCTCCATTCCCTGCATTTCCATGTGCCTATCCAAAAGCCTCGTAAAGTCCATTACTGTATCTGCCTCCACCACCCCGGCACTGCGTTCCAGGCCGCCATCGCTCTGTGTAAAAAAAAAACTTGCCCCGCACATCTCCATTAAACTTTTTCCCTCTCATCTTTCCCTCTAGAGTTGGACATTTCTACACTGGGAATAAGGTTCTGACTGCCTACCCTTTCTACGCCTTTTATCATTTATGTAGTTCCATGTACCTTCAATGTTCCAGAACAAACAATCCAAGTCTATCCAACCTCTCCCTGTGGCTGAAACCCACTAACCCTGGCAGCATTCTGGCAGATGAGATCAATTTAACTAAGAGTTGCATCATGAGATCCTGACTCTTATATCGAATGCCCCTTGCAATGAAGGCTAGCATACAATACACCTTCTTTGTCACCTTGCCTATTTGTGCTGCCACCTTCAGTGAGCTGTGAACTTAGACTCCAAGATCCCTCTGCACATCAATGCTGTTGAGGATCTTGCCATTAACTGTATACTCTATCCTTACATTTAACCTCCCAACGTGCAACACCTCACCGTTGGTCAGGTTAAACTCCATTTCACATTTCTCCACCCATTTCTGCAGCTGATCTATATGCCACCATATGCTTCTGACAGCCATCCTCACTATGTGCAGCTCCTCGAATTGTGGTGTTGTCAGCAAACATACTCACCAGCTCATCTTCACCTCCATCAAGGTCATTTAGTTGAGTTTAGTTTGTGAGGTACAGTGAACATTTTTTGTGGCGTGCTATCCAGTCGCTGCTTCAGTACGGCGCTGGGGGAAGATGCACAGGCGGAGAGGTCCACTTGGAGCGCACTGTGGCGGCACAGTGTTGCACCGGGACGAGCCGCTGCCTCACAGCGCCAGAGACCGGGTTCAATCGGGGTGCTGTCTGTGTGGAGTTTGCATGTTCTCCCAGTGACTGCAAGGGGTTCCTTTGGGTGCTCCAGTTTCCTCCCATATCCCGTAGACGTGCAGGTTTGTCAGTTGATTGAACTATGCAAAATTGCCCTTCGTGTGTAGGGAGTGGACGAGAAAGTGGGACATCAAAGAATGGATGTAAATGGGCAATGGATAGTTGGCATGGACCAGTTGGCTGAAGGGTCTGTATCCAAGCTGTATCTTTCAATCAATCAATCAACCAACCAAAGAGACATGAGAATTAAGGGACAGAAGTTTAGAGGTAACATGAGGGGGAACTTCTTTACTCAGAGAGTGGTGGCTGTGTGGAATGATCTTCCAGCAGAAGTGGTGGAGGCAGGATCGGTTTTAACATTTAAAAGTAAAGTGGATAGGTATATGGACGGGAAGGGAATGGAGGGGTATGGTCTGAGTGCAGGTAGATGGGACTAGGGGAAAATAAATGGTCGGCACGGACTGGAAGGGCTGAGAAGGCCTGTTTCTGTGCTGTAATTGTTATATGGTTATAAAGCCACCTTAGGCAAAATGTCCAAAGCAGAATATTCCTGTCCGTGTGAAATACAGTGGACCCTTGTTTTAGAGGACCATTTTATAATGGATTTTGGTTAAAGCAGACCAAATCTGTAAATCTGGTGTAAATCAGAAGATCATAAGTGATAGGAGTAGAATTAGCCCATTCGGCCCATCAAGTCTACTGCGCCATTCAATCATGGCTGATGTATCTCTCCCACCAACCCCATTCTTCAGCCTTCTCCCCATAACCTCTGACGCAGCACTAATCAAAAATCTATCTATCTCTGCCTTAAATATATCCACTGATGGCCTCCGCAGACTTCTGTGGCAAAGAATTCCACCGATTCACCACCCTCTGACTAAAGAAATTCTTCCTCATATCATCCAAAGAATGTCTTTTAATTCTGAACTTGTAGACCGAGCTTGTTGTTCACAGAACAACCACTGGGTGAATAGAGCGATTGGTGTTTTCGAACCATTTAGGCTTAGTTTAGTTTCGAGATACAGCGTACAGCTCCCCCCTCACCCCCACCACAAAGACATGTAGACCTGCACCCCAACTTATCTCCGTGAACCGCAGGTACAGCGGCTGTGCCACAGCGCCAGAGACTATGACCCCAAGACCCACCATCCGCAATTGCGCCCCCTCCTCCCCTCTGTGGGGGGCCCTGGCACACCAGCTCCACCCCACATACTAGGAACAACTCACAGTGTTCAGCATAGAACCCGAGCACCCGGAGAAACCCCATGGCATCACCGGGAGCACCCGGTGCCAGGATCGAACCCGGGTCCCTGGCATCGCGAGGCAGGGGCTTTACCCGCACGACCCACAGAAACCAACCAAACCGCTCACCCGTACGTCTCTGCAACGCGGGAGGAAACCCGAACACCCGGTGGAAACCCACGCCGTCACAGGCAGCACCAATGGTCTCTGGCGCTGTACGGTAGTAATTCTACCACCGTGCCACTAGGTATTGTGTGTCATCTACTGTTTATTGTGTAGCGTATGTTGGCATCATGTTCAGCATAGGCATTGTGGACAAAGGGCCTGCTCTTGTGCTGAAGATAGACACAACGTGCTGGGGTAACTCAGCGGGTCAGCATCTCCAGAGAAAAGGATGGGTGACTTTTCAGGCTGGGGCCCTTCTTCAATTGGCTCTTCTTCAAATAGTACTGTACATAGTAACCCCGTTATTTGGTTATAGCAGATAATCCGTAATAATGGACACCGTTACTTTCCCCAGTGTGGTCTGTTATAACGAGGGTTTACACTATCGAAAAATGAGAAGTGTAACTTGACGTGAATTATTTTAATTTTTGGCCGTTCACTTTGCCTGTAATGTCAGTATAACGCACTTTATATGTACTTTATTCACCGATGACAGGCGCTGATGCAATACTGTGCACTTGACGTTAAGGCTACGTACGAGGTGTTTTGTGAGGAACTTCCACTGTTTCTAGAAAGGTGAGTCGACGTTTCTGAATAAGCAATGCCTTTCATTCCCCTTATTCTGAAGCCAGATTCAGCCATAATAAATGTGTCACTGTCATCTTATCGAGCCCCACACGGTTGAAGGTTGTCAGACTATCCCAGTTGATTTTGATAAGAGTATAATTGGAAAGGTATTGAACAGCGCAGCACAAGAACAGTTGAAGAAGTGTCCCGGCCCGAAAGGTCACCCATCCTTTTTCTCCAGAGATGCTGCCTAATCTGCTGAGTTACTCCAGCTTTTAGAGTCTATCTTCAGCACAAGAGCAGGCCTTTTGCCCACAATGTCTGTGTTGAACCTGATCAGTGGCGGACTGGCCAGGGTGTCAGCTTGCCCGATGGCAAGAGGGCCCCTGATAAAGTGAAGCCCCTATATCAAGTGGGCCCCTGATGAAGTGGGCCCCCTATATCAAGTGGACCCCTGATGAAGTGGGCCCCTGATGAAGTGGGCCCCCTATATCAAGTGGGCCCCTGATGAAGTGGGCCCCCTATATCAAGTGGACCCCTGATGAAGTGGGCCTCTGATGAAGTGGGCCCCCTATATCAAGTGGGCCCCTGATGAAGTGGGCCCCTATATCAAGTGGACCCCTGATGAAGTGGGCCTCTGATGAAGTGGGCCCCCTATATCAAGTGGGCCCCTGATGAAGTGGGCCCCTATATCAAGTGGGCCCCTGATGAAGTGGGCCCCTATATCAAGTGGGCCCCTGATGAAGTGGGCCCCCTATATCAAGTGGACCCCTGATGAAGTGGGCCTCTGATGAAGTGGGCCCCCTATATCAAGTGGGCCCCTGATGAAGTGGGCCCCTGATGAAGTGGGCCCCCTATATCAAGTGGACCCCTGATGAAGTGGGCCCCCTTTGTCTCCTGGCAACCAATATTTTTAGACCCAGTCCGCCACTGAACATGATGCCAACATAACCCTCCATTCCCTGTATATCCATATGCCTATCCAAAAGCCTCTTAAATGCCACTATCGTATCTACCTATCGTAGATGTCACTATCGTATCGACCTATCGTAGATAGTCTCTATCGTAAATGTTACTATCGTATCTGCCTGTCGTAAATACCAACCCCCGCAGCACAATCCAAGCACTCACACCCTCTGTGTAAAAAAAAAAGTTGCCCTGCACGTTGTTGGTACGGTAGCACAGCGGTGGAGTTGCTGCCTTATAGCGCGAGAGACCCGGGTTCAATCCTGACTGCGGGTGCTGTCTGTCTGGAGTTTACACGTTCTCCCCGCAGGTTTGTAGGTTAATTGGCTTGGTATAAAATGTAAAATAGTCCCTTGTGTCTGTAGGATAGAGTTAATGTGCAGGGATTGCTGGTCGGTGCGGACTCGATGGGTCAAAGGGCCTGTTTACGCGCTGTATCCCTAATCTAAACTAAACCCTTCTATTTAACATTCCCCCTCTCACTGTAAAGCAATGCCTTAGAGTATTTGATTTTTTCCATCCTGGGAAAAATGTTCTGACTGTCGATCCTATCTATGCCACATCCTTTTATAAACTTCTATCAGGTCTCCCCGCAACCTCTGATGTTCCCAGTCTGCACAACTGGTCTGTTTAGACTTAGAAGCAAAGTTATCCTGGATATCCATGATTCCTGTCACCACCTGGGGAATTCATAGCTGGAGAGCTTCAATCATCTCTTACATCATCCCTTACATCAACTAATCACAGAAGGAGACCATTCAAATCAATGCTAGCTCATTGTGAAATCTTATATTCCCTCCACTGTAATCATAAGCAAGGGCAGATAGGACAAGGCTTGGCATAACCTCCCCTGCTCCCACCAGCGTTGAAAACACAGCCAGCATTTCCTATCACAAAATAAGAAACAAAAAGCTGGAGTAACTCAGCGGTTCAGGCAGCATCTCTGGAGAAAAGGGATAGGTGACGTTTTGCGTCAAGACCCTTCTACAGATTGAGAGTCAGGGGCGAGGGAAACGAGAGATATAGATGGTACACAGAACAAATGAATGGAAGTTATGCAAAAAAAGCAATGATGATCAAGGAAAGGTGGAGCCCACAATGGTCCATTGTTGGCTGTGGGGCAGGTGATGATGAGTTCTACAAACAGTGAAACTAGTACGATGACTAGGGTGGGGAAGGGATGGAGAGAGGGGATGCAAGGGTTACTTGAAGGTAGAGAAATCAATATTCATACTGCTGGGGTGTAGGCTGCCCTAGCTAATATGAGGTGTTGTTCCTCCAATTTGCAATTTGCATTTTCTGTCCGACG
Organism: Raja brachyura; assembly: GCA_963514005.1. Next base: position 24,365,504 of record OY740814.1, read on the forward strand.
AGAATTTGGCAACACCCTGAAGTCTGAAGAAGGGTCTCGACCTACTCCTTTTTTCCAGAGATGTTGCCTGACTCTCTGAATTACTCCAGCATTTTGTGTCTATAAACCAGCATCTGCAGTTCCTTCCTACACATTTCCTATCATAAACATGTTAGTTATTTAGACGAGGAGGAGCATTGACACGACCTGTTTGCATCTACTCGCTGAGACTGCGGGATCATTGTATGTTCACAGGTTTTGCTGACTACAATGAGAAGCCCATTAGCCTTCTATTACCACCCGATCAGATGCTGTCTGATTTAATCATAGAGGTGCCTCACACAAAACAGACTCTTCGGCCCACCATGTCCACACTGACCACATTGTCAAGTTGCCAGTCATTATCCCATTTAGTCCCAAGGGGCGGCACAGTGTTGCAGCGTGTAGAACTGCTGCCTCACAGCGCCGGAGACTCGGCTTCCACCCTGTCTTTGGGTGCTGTCCTTGTGGAGTTTGCATGTTTCTTTCTGTGACCACCTGGGTTTCCTCCCACATCCCAAAGACGCGCGGGTTTGTAGGTTAATTGGCTTCTGTAAAATTGCCCCTCGTGTGTAGGGAGTGGATGGAAAAGTGGGTTAATGTAGAACTAGTGAAAGGGAGATTGCTGGTTGGTGCGGACTCGGTGGGCTGAATGGCCTGTTTCCGTGCTGGATCTCTAAAGAGTGTGGCCGAGATGGAATGGGTCTTAGATAATATTGGCTGCCTTTTTGAGGCAGCACCTCCTTTTGATCCCTTCGATAGTGAGGAGGTCAGTATCTGTGATGGAACAGGCAGTGTCTACCACTCGCAGTAGATCTCCTTCTTTCCTGGGCATTTGGGTTGCTGAACAAGGCTGTGATGCAACCAGTCAGGACTCCCTGTACCATACAACCAGAGAAGTCACCAGCTCGAAGTGTGATGAAAGGCATGACTATCTGATTTTGTTAAGTTTAGTTTTCAGATACAGGGCAGTCGGCCCACCGAGTCCGCACCAACCAGCGATCCCCGTACACTAACACTATTCTACACACACTAGGGACAATTTACATTTATACAAAGCTGGTTAATCTGCAGACCTGCGCGTCTTTGGAGTGTTAGAGGAAAACAAAGATCTTGGAGAAAACCCTCAGAGGTCAAGGGGAGAACGTACAAACTCCGTACAGACAGCACCCGTAGTCAGGATCGAACCCGGTTCTTTGGCGCTACAAGGCAGCAACTCTACCACTTCGCCACCATGTTGGTGGGGAACACCGAGCTGTAACTATGGTTGTTCTACGTCTTAAGGTGTCCACACCCGGTGACCTTCGCTGGCATGCTGGAGATGGGCCAGTGCTACCTTCCTGTGAACCACAACTGGAAGCGTTACCAAGATGAAGCACAGGGCACCTATGAGGAGCTACAGTGGGAGATGCAGCAGTCCCTCATGAACCTGGCTGACGATGCCTGCCAGCTACTCGAAGCAGAAAGGTGAGGCACTTGTTAAATATTACCCAGAACATTACCCATTCCTTTTCTCCAGAGATGGAGTCTGACGAAGGGTCTCGACCCGAAACGTCACCTATTCCTTATCTCCAGAGATGCTGTCTGACGCGCTAAGTTACTCCAGCTTTTTGAGCCCTGCGGCCGGGGCTGTGGAACTCTGGCCTGGCCGGAGCCTGCAGATCCGTCCCATAGCCAACGTCCGAGGGCGACTTTGCCGCCCGGTATCTCGGCCCCCTGGTGGCCTAGGCGGAATATTACAGTACCGTTTGAATCCTCTCGGAGGCCGTGACCTCTGTTGCACCGGCAAAACGGATAATCCGGCAAGGCTCTGGAACCGGAAAATCGGCGGTGGACCTGTATTTCACTCCAGGGTCGACACTGCGTCTTGGTGTCGCAGTGGGAAGTAGTTTTCTCCTATGTTAGTCACGCTGCAAGATGTTGCCATTATATGTATCGGCCATTATACAACGTCTCTTTCCCAGGTACAAAGACGACCCCTGGCTGTGGGACCTTGAATGGGACACCCAGGAGTTTAAACAGAAGAAGAACACAAGGCGGAAGGGAAAGGCATCAGTTTCCACCAGCGTGCTGACAGAATGTAGCTCAGCAACAGAGCAAGAGGAAGGTCAGGAAATTAGCTTTATTGTTGTTTATTGCCTCTGTTCATAAGTACATATGTTCTTGGAGCAGAATTAGGCCATTTGGCCCATCAAGTCTACTCCACCATTCATTCATGGTTGATCAATCTTTCCCATTTAACCCCATTCTCCTGCCTTCTCCCCATAACCCCTGACACCCTCTGTCAATCTCGGCCTCGAAAATACCCAATGACGGCCTCCACAGCCATCTGCAATTAATTCTACCGATTCACCACCTGATTAAAGACTTAGCGAAGCTATTAAACTAGGCTTCTGGAGTTCTGTGTGGTGGGTGTACATATTGGGTCATCCAATGAGAAGAAGGGCATAAGTCACGGTGGCACAGCTGTCTTACAGCGAATACAGTGCCAGAGACCCGGGATCGATCCCGACTACGGGTGCTGTCTGTACGGAGTAGGTACGTTCTCCCCAAGACCTGCGTGGGCTTTCTCCGAGATCTTTGGTTTCCTCTCACACTCCAAAGACGTGCAGATTTGTAGGTTAATTGGCTTGGTAAATGTAAAAATTGTCCCTAGTGGGTGTAGGATAGTATTAATGTGCGGGGATCGCTGATCCGTGCGCACCCGGTGGGCCGAAGGGCCTGTTTCCGCGCTGTATCACTAAACTAAAACTAAAAAGTAATACAAGCAGCAAAAGAATGCAAGGCTCTAACTTTGAGCTTCACAATTTGCAACTCTTTCGGGGCGGGACCTTTCTTCAGACTGGGAAATCGGGAGAAAAAGCTGGAAGAGAGGAGGGACAGGACAGACTCACACTTGTGTTTTCATCTTTGGTCTTTGTCCAACAATCTATCAGAAACCCCCCTCACCTGTGTTCACATATCACTGTCCCTCCTCTCTTCAAGCTATTTTTCCTGCTTTCCCATTCTGAAGAGGGGTCCCATCCCGAAACATCACCGATCCATGCTTTACAGAATGCTGCCTAACCCATTGAGTTACTCCAGCACTTTGTGCCCTTTTATGTAAACAGCATCTTCAGTTCCTTGTTTCCACGAGTAAAGGCAACAGTCGACTATCCACACCCTTTTCGCGACTCTGCCGTTCAATAAGATTATAGATTCATACGGCATTGAAACAGGCCCTTCGGCCCAACTTGCCCATGCCAACCAAGATGCCCCATTTACATAGTCACACCTACCTGAGTTTGGCCTATGTTCCTCTAAACCTTTCTATCCATGTCCCTGTCCAAATGTCTGTTAAATGTAGTTATTGTACTTGCCTCAACTACCTCCTCTGTCAGCTTGTTCCATACACCCATGACGCTCTGTGAAAATGTTGCCCCTCAGGTTCCTATTCAATCTTTCCTCTCTCACTTTAAACCTATGTCACCTAGTTCTTGGGTAAAGGACTCTGTGCATTCACTCCATCTATTCCCCTCATGAACTTATACATCTCTATGAGATCACCCCTCATGTACTCCAAAGAATAAAGTCCAATGTCTCCCTTTAGCTCAGGTCCTCAAGTCCCGGCAACATCCTGGTAAAGCTTCTCTGCGCTCTTTCCAGCTTCATATGGAATGGTATGGTACTTTATTAGTCACGTGTACTGAGGTACAGTGAAACAACATCCTCATAGAGTTATGGTCAGCTTCTTCAGTGCCATCTCCTTGCACTAATTCCATTTCCCTTGATTCTCTTGATTAATTTGATCTGTGTGGAATATACATAGCACCTGAACCTTCACAGTGAGTTAGATGGAGAATTCCAAATGATCGCTGCATTTGGGTTGAAGACATTTCCCCTCGGGTCAGTCATGAATGGCCAGCCCTTATTTCCAGATATTGGTTTGTGCAGATATTTCCAGATATTGGTTCGTGCTTACAATCACCCAGGCAGTAAATTCATTCCTGCACCAATTTTGCAGCAAAGTGGAGCAGAGGTAGAGCCGCTGCCTCCCAGCGCCAAAGAACCGGGTTTGATCCGGACGTCCGGTGCTGTCTGTGCGGAGCTTGCACGTTCCCCCAGTGCCCACGTGGGTTTCCTCTGGGTGCTCCGGTTTCTTCCCACATCCCAAAGATGTGCGGGTTTGGAGCTCCTATTTCACTTGCGTTGAATTCTCAAATTTTAAGTAGCTCCATCTCATACTCCACCGCCCCCCCCCCCCCCCCCCCCCCCCCATCTTCCTCCTCCATAGTCGTATTACCAGTTCCACAGTTCTCCACCTTGTTTCTCTTGAGATCTTCCGTGGCCAACAATGGACCTACCAGGCACCGCCTGCCTGAGGTCATTTGTGGCTGGCCGTGACTGGTCCTGATCTTTCTTGCCTCCAACTCGTCACTTCCAGCCCTCCACACCCTTCCCCACCACTTACTTTCAGTCTGAAGAAGGGTCCTGACCACAAACGTCACCCATCCTTTTTCTCTGGAGATGCTGCCTGACCTGCTGAGTTATTCCAACATTTTGTGTCTATCTTTGGTATAAACCGGCATCTGCAGATCTTTGTTTCTGTGGTTTTGTAGGTTAATCGGCCTCTGTAAATTGCTCCTGGTCGCTTGAGTGGATGTAAAAGTGAGATAACATAGAACTAGTGTAAATGGGTGATCGATGGCCAGCGTGGACTCAGTGGTCCGATGGGCCTGTTTCCATGCTGCATCTTTCAATCAGTTAATATCAATCGAGAAGGCTGGAACGCGGGTAATGATTGTGGATGATCAGCCATGATCGTATTGAATAACTGTGTTGGCTCGAAAGGCCGAATGGCCTACTCCTGCGCCTATTGTCTATTGTAACTGCACAAATTTTGGACAATACAATGACTCACTCAGTTTGAGAGACCAGACCTATATCCAGCATTCCAGCTGCCCTCTCACCAGGCACCTATACAGAATCCCATTAAAACACCTCCACTCTTTCTAATTATTTGCATGTTAAAATTGATTGATTGATTGAAAGATACATATGAAATGTGTATTTCAAGTTTTCAAGAGATAGTTTTATCTCTTAGGACTAAAGGAATCAAGGGATATGGGGGGGGGGGGGGGGGAAAGTAAGAACGGGGAACTGATTTTAGATGATCAGCCATGTTCATATTGAATGGGCTCGAAGGGCCGATTGGCGTAATCCTGCACCTATTTTTCTATGTTTCTAAAACTGGCCCTTCGGCTGAATGAATCCACTCAGGCCATTTCAAGAAGTGCCCCACTGGTGAAGATTGGAGAAGAGAGTTGTGAATTTATAGAATTCACTGCCACAGAGGGCAGTGGAGGCCAAGTCACTGGATGGATTTAAGAGAGATTTAGATAGAGCCCTACGGGCTAGTTGAGTCAAGGGATACGGGAAGAAGGTAGGCACGGGTTATTGATAGGGGACGATCAGCCATGATCACAATGAATGGCGTTGCTGGCTCGAAGGGCCAAATGGCCTCCTCCTGCAGCTATTCTCCATGTTTCTATGTATTTTGTGGCTGTGTGTTCATGGAACATAGTACCTTACCAAACATAGACACTAAAAGCTGGAGTAACACAGCGGGACAGGCAGCATCTCTGGAGAGAAGGAATGGGTAACGTTTCGGGTCAAGATCCTTCTTTGGACTAATCAGGGGAAAGGGAAATGGAGATATAGACGATGATGTAGAGAGATAAAGAACAATAAATGAAAGATATGCAAGGTAGTAGGTCCAGGGGGACTGAGCAAAGGTGTTCACCGTACTCTACCGTGTCCCAACATCCCCGTGTGACTGCGGTTTTCTTGCAGGTCTGGATCCAGGACCACCTCCAGAGGAAGACGAGGAGACGAAGGTCTTCGCAAGCACTGCCCTCCTGGATAATCTGAGGCAGACAGTCAGTCTGCTGCCAAAGAGGAGACAGCACCAGCCGGGGCATCCGGGGTTAGTTGGCTACTTTATGTGCATTGGCTTTGTATGACTTGTAGGGTGAAAGAGCAGGGGAAGAATCAGTGCAATCGCAGAACATTGGCCTCCCATCTCATTTGTTGCTCACGTCTTGAAAACCAATCCACATCCAGGCAACACCACGCAATCTCTCTTTATAGCTTAAATATCAGAATTTGAGCATCATTCTTGCATCATTTTAGTTTAGTTTAGAGATACAGCGCAGAAATAGGCCCTTCGACTGACAAAGTCCACACCGACCAGCGATCACGGCACACTAACACTATCCTACACACACGAGGGACAATTTACACATACACCAAGCCAATTAACGTATAAACCTGTACATCTTTGGAGTGTGGAAGGAAATGGATCTTGGGGGAAAAAAACCCATGCGGTCATTGGGAGAACGTACAAACTCCGCACAGACAGCATTCATTCCGCCCGTTGCAAATTTGTTCAGCATTCCCACCCAAGACCAAAAAATCCTTCTGTCTACAATCCTGACCTTCCATTACCTGCTGGCTATTGGGTAGTCAGTCATATAATCCGATTAAAGTAATTGCTCTTTCGTATTTTTTAGCTCAAGCCATAATGTCTCAGAAGATGTAGCCTCCAGTATGTCCGCTCTCAGGACTGCGTTACATTCTCCCTAATTAACAAAGCAACTCTTCACCCCTATTATATCCCCAATCCCCCCCCAACATGTCTGGAACATCGAAACCATGGAACATTTAGCTGCCAGTCCAGATCCTTCGAAACTAAGTTTCCATAATGGCCACCAGACCATCATTTCAAGCACTGATCCAGTCTCTCAGTTTAAGAAAGAACTGCAGATGCTAGAGAAATTGAAGGTAGACAAAAATGCTGGAGAAACTCAGCGGGTGAGGCAGCATCGATGGAGCGAAGGAATAGGTGACGTTTCGGGTCGAGACCCTTCCTCAGTCCATCAGCTTTACCCGCAATATTCCTTGCATTGAAGTAAACACACTTCAGCCCTTCATCATGCCCATATTCAAGAACCTCCCCATGCCTGTCCATTCTTTGAGTCATACTTGTCTGCTTTGGTTTCCACCCCCTGCCATTCCATGTAAAACCCTCCTGAGTCTCACTAGCGAACCTCCCTGCAAAGGACATTTGATTTTATTGAAGATTTACGCCATGGTTTTCCACCTTCAGTTAAACTGCTAATACTTCTTTGGGACAGGCAGCATCTCTGGAGTGAAGGAATGGGTGACGTTTCGGGTGGAGACCGTTCTTTAGATCGAAGAAGGGTCTTGACCCGAAACACCACCCATTCCTTCTCCCCAGGGATACTGCTAAGTTATTCCAGCATTTTGTGCCTATCTTTGGAGTAAACCAGCATCTGCAGTTCTTTCCAACTAATAACTCTTTGCAACTCTTTTTCATACTGTCAATCCTTGTTTCATCAGTATATTTGCTGTTTAGTTGTAATCCATATGGTGATCCTAGCATATCAGTCAGATCAATGTGACAGCTCATTATCCTGATGAACGCCACTGTCTTATAATAGTAAGATTAAACGAGAACTTACCAGTTCGAAGGTTGATCTTTATTTTATGAGGAGTTGCGATGAGGGATTTCGTGAAGACCCCGCCAACACGCATGCGCGGCATCCTTCAAAGCAGCGGTGTGGAATCACAGACTCGACGAAAAGTAAGGATATTAAGATTAAACTGCGAACTAACCAGCTGAACATAATGATCGAGGGTTGGGAGCGGAGGGCACGAAATCCCTCATCGCAACTCCTCATAAAATAAAGATCAACCTTCGAACTGGTAAGTTCTCGTTTAATCTTACTATTTTACTTCGGAGTCACGTGAGTGACTTCGTGAAGACTTCAAAGCTCTGTGATTACACGCCCTGGACAACGCCCATGCTACCACACTGCCGCAATCCTGATGGAGGAAGTTTGTTAAAGCAATCCAGACTGGACAATCTGAAAATAATTAACATTTATTAAACACAAATCATAAACAAACCCCCTGACTGGGGACAAATGATATTAGGGAGCAGCCCTGAGTACTGCATCCGCATATGTTGCAGGTCCGGCCAATGGCTTATGGTAGAACCGTTGAAAGGTTGACTCACTGGCCCATCCATGGCCCTCGCTGTTGATGTGGATGCAGCCCTGGTGGAATGAGATTTAAACAAGTTAGTGTCAATACCCGCTGCATCCAACACTTCCCTGAGCCACCTGGAGATCGTCTGCACTGTCACCCGGCGATGTGGTTTTTTGTGGCTCATAAGCAGTCCTTGTTCCGAATTCCTGATCGACCGGGTCAACTCAATGTAGCAACGGAGATGGGTGACTGTGCAGAGTGTGGCATCAGAGGGGTACGCCTGGAATTCCAACTGCAGCCCCAAAGATCCGGGTCGATGCTGCTTCAGCAGGTCTGCAACGTAAAACGTTATTTTCCCAGGGGTAGAGAGCATATTGTCAATGCGCAACTTTTGAAGCGCCTGTACCCGCTGAGCAGACGTGAGCGCCATCAACATGACCACCTTCAGGGTGAGCTGGTGAAGAGGTAACCCCGCCATGGGGGACCATGATCTTAACAGGGACAGGACCACTCCTGCATCCCAGACAACGTTATATCTGGGCCGTGGAGGGTTTGTGTTAAATACACCCCTCATAAACTTCGACACCAGATTGTTGGTCCCCACTCCTACCGGAAGGTACGAGGACAGCGCACTCCTGGCGCTATTGATGGTACTATAGCTGAGCCCTTCATCATAGTGGAGGCCCGCCAGGAATTCCAGGACGTCAGGTATTGTGGCAGAATCATAGGTAACACTCTTCCTTAAACAGAATAGTTCCCATTTCCTGATCTGGGTCAGGTACTGCCGCCTTGTAGATGCTCTGCATGATGCAGCGATTAAATCCATGGCCCTCGGTGAGATCCCCGTGTTCAGCAAAGGCCTTTTCAGAACCTGCAGACCAACAGGTTTAAATAGGCGTGGCACGGATGCGGCTCGCCAGTGACGGGATTAGTAACCAATTGTGGGTTGTTTCCTATTCGCACCCACGGGTGCTTCAGCATCTGAGAGACCACCGGGTACCACGGTTGTGTCGGCCAGTCGGGTATTACCAGAATGCCTGATGCAGAGTCTAATTTAATCTTCTGTAATACCCGACTGATGAGGCAGAATGGGGGAAAAGCGTAGCAACACCATTTCCCCCAGTGGAGCGAAAAAGCATCCAAAGCCACTGCCCCAGGATCTGGTTCCCACGATACATATGTTGGTATCTGATGGTTCAGTCTAGACGCAAATAGGTCAATATCTGGCATACCGAATTTTGTCACAATTTCAGCAAACACAAGGGGATTCAGCATCCACTCAATGTTATCATTAAAAACTCGTGACCTGGTGTCCGCCACCGTATTGAGTATCCCCGGAAGGTACGTTGCTGATATCCAAATACCCCTTTTGATGCACCAGAGCCAAATTGTATTTGCCAAATCATTACAAGATACTGACCTGATACCACCCATATGATTTATATAGGCTACCACCGTGGTGTTATCGATTTGAAGGCGGACATGTGCATGACGCAAATTACTGCAATATGCCTGCAGTCCATGAAAGACCCCCAGCATTTCCAAATAATTAATGCCTTGCACTTGGAGAAGCGTGAACTCATGAGCGTCCCATCTGCCACCACAGCTGGTTACAGTGTCAGTTGCCCCCCAGCCTTGTGCACTCGCATCAGATTGCAACAGAACCGTGGGATTCGGGAGAATGATGGGTTTGGAACTTACTCCAATATTATGAACCCACCATTCCAGCTCAGTTTGCTCCCCTATGCCTAAGCACATAGGTCTGTCAAAATGTCCGGTATTCAATTTTAACGCCAGAATTTTACTTTTTTGTAAGTTTTGGTAATGCAACGGACCATAATTTACGGCCGGGAATGTGGCAACCAGCTTGCCAATTACCTTAGCAACCTGCCGAATGGTTGGCCTGTTGTTGTCAAGTAAACTGATGCATGCTTGTTGAACGTCCACCACTTTGTCAACTGGGACCGTGATTTTCATCTGGTTAGTGTCTATAGTGAACCCCAAATAGTCCATGACCTGCGAAGGGTTGAGCTTAGATTTGTCTGGATGGATTACAAACCCCATTCTTTGAAACAAAGATATAGCGGCCGAGACTGCCAACTGGGCGTGCTCTAGGGTTTTCCCTGCTATGAAAATGTCATCTAAATATGCCATTATAATATGGTTTTGTTTCCTGAGATGTGCCAATAAAGGTTTGACAATTTTAGTAAATAGTCTCGGCGCTGTTGTAATCCCATTAGGCAAAGCCATATATTGCCATAATTGACCTTCCCAGACAAATTTCAAGAACCTTCGATGTTGTTTAGCAATAGGGACTGTATAGTACGCATCCTTCAGGTCAATGCAAGCCATAAAGTACCCATGACTAACCAACTGCTTGGCCGTCTCAAACGTCTCCATCTTAAAATGGGTATATTGTACGAAAGCATTCAACTGGGTTAAGTCGATGATAATCCGACAGCCTCCATCCTTCTTAACCCTAGTAAAGATGTTGGAAACAAACTCCAATGGCTCGTGCGTCGTTTTTTGTATCACCCCTTTCTTTTCTAATCGTAGTATTTCAACATGAGCCCGCTCCTTCTCTGACTGAGAGAGTGCAAATCTGCGACTAGGCTCATGTTGCGAAGGGGGATCTCTGCCATTAATAAACTCTATCTCATAACCCTGAATGCTTTGTAAAATAAAAGGATCCGTAGTTAGGGTATCCCAAGCAGACCGGAAACCCCGAAGCCGTCCCCCCACCGGTGAGGTTACTAATGCTACGTTGTGGACGGACCCAAGCCCCCTTACCTCCAAGGTTAGCGCCGGGGTCTGGACTGTGGTGTCTTTGCTCCTCGTGTGGCGCGGCCCTGTTGCCGCATCTTCCAAGCTGGCTTGGGCTGGCCTTGGAATAAAAAAGGCCTCTGCTGTTGGGCCCCCGCCGAGGAATATGTTTGTGAATAAATGCCGCGCATGCGTGTTGGCGGGGTCTTCACGAAGTCACTCACGTGACTCCGAAGTAAAATTCCAAGCCAATTCTTGTTTAAATAATTTGCCTTCAAATCCACAAACCTTGGCTATAGCAACAGCGTAGAAACAGGCCCATCGGTCCGACTTCCCCACACTGACCAACATGACCCATCTACGCTTGTCCCATCTGCCTGCATTTGGCCCATACCCCTCTAAACTTTTCCTATCCATATACCTGTCCAAATGTTTCTTAAACATTGCGACAGTACCTACCTCAACTAGCTCTTCTGGCAGCTTGTTCCATACACCCACCGCCCTTTGTGTGAAAACGTTACCCCTCAGATTCCTACAAAATCTTTCCCCCTTCACCTTAAACTTATGCCCTCTGGTTCTCGATTCCCCTACTCTGGGCAAGAAGCTCGGTGCATCTTCCCAATGTATTCCTCCCATGATTTTATACACTTCTATAAGGTCACCCCTCTTATTTAAGTTAAGTTACTTAAAAGTTACCTTCTCAGTCACCTATCCATGTTCTCCTGAGATGGTTGTTGGGAAGAAACTATTCTTGAACCTGGCGGTCCTGATTTTCAGACTCTTGTACCTTCTTCCTGGTGACAGGATGGCGTGGGTGTTTGTAGAAAGAAGAAACTGCAGACTGTGCTACTCCAGCACATTGTGTCTATTTTTGGTGTGGACTTTTGATGATATTACCTGCCTTTTAGTCTAAACCTAATCTGCATGGATCAGTTAGTTGCTTATGGAGACTTTTACCTGTTAACACTTTTCCCGTGCTCTGGTTGCAGATGGTATCGGAAGATATGCCTCAGGTGGACTGACCCAGAGTGGTTGCCGGGACCCAGTCTCATTAGCCTCCAGATGAGGGTCACTCCCAAGCTGATGCGCTTGACTTGGGATGGCTTCCCTCTGCACTATGCAGAGAACCATGGCTGGGGTTACCTGGTCCCGGGAAGAAAGGACAACCTGCCAACCAACTCAGATGACACCGATGGACCTTCATGCCCCTATCAGTAAGTCGATGGATAGATCTACTTGGGGTTAGGAGGGAGAGATAGATCAGCCATGATTGAATGGCGGAGTAGACTTGATGGGCCGAATGGCCTAATTCTGCTCCTATGACCATATTACCCTAGATACATTATTACCCTAGATACATTATTATCACACGGATGCAAATATACCATACACGAGGTATGCAAAGGGTCGCCACGTATAGTGCGCTTACACAGTTGCAAAGTATTAATTATAGTCCACAATGTTCGCAGCTGCACGTCCTCGTCCGATCTCCAGCATCCCACCGCGGGCACGTAAAGACGTTGGCTTCAGTTCATTCATTAGGCAGTCTCTTCCCTGACCAGAGGAATATTAGACCAGTTATTTTTTGGTTCCATTTAGAGAGTTTGTGTGTGCATTTACCATTGTATGCACAGCGTCTATTAACCAGGGTGGGTGAATCAAAAACCAGAGGACATGTGTTGAAGGTGAAAGCGGCACAAATTAATACAAACCACAGGGGCAGCTTTCTCACCCAGATGGCGGTGGGTATATGGACCGAGCTGCCAGAAGAGTCAGTTGAGTTAGATAGTTTGAAAGCAGTTAAGAGCTGCATGGACTGGTACATGGATAGGAAAGGGTTAGAGGGATATGGGGCAGACACGGGCAAATGGGACGAGCTTAGATGGGGAATGTTGGTCGGCATGGATGAGTTGGGCCGAAGGGCTTGTTTCCATGCTGTATGATTGTATGACTGTTACTGTGAGGACCCAGTAGTACCATTAGAGTGTACACACAGGAAGATGAGACAGTTCATGGTCTCAGGATGGCGAGAGACCAAGTCAACCCATTGTAAAGGACATACAGTAGGTTCAAGGTGAAGGGGAAAAGATTTAACAGGAATCCGAGGGGTAACTTTTTCACACAAAGGGTGGTGGGTGTATGGAACAAGCTGCCAGATGCGGTAGTTGAGGCTGGGACCATCTCATCATTTAAGAAACAGTTAGACAGGTACAGGGATAGGACAGGTTTGGAGGGTTATGGACCAAGCGCAGGCAGGTGAGACTAGTGTAGCTGGAACATGTTGGCCGGTGTGGGCAAGTTGTATCATTCTACGACTCTGACTCTATGGAAAAACAAGGAACTACAGATACACCAATTGTATGAGCATTGAATTGTCCAGTAACTTCTAACAAAGGCCCCGACTCCTGCTCCTCTATTTTCTCCCCCACACCCACCCCTTTCTCCCCCGCACCTGTGCCTTCGCAACAATTTCTCTCTTTCCCCCTCCCCCTCCATTCCTTCCTCTAGCTTCACAATTCGCAACGCTTTAATACTTCTGCCTCACATGTTCTGCAGTAATTTCTGGCCTTTGTTCCAACCAAAGATAGATACAAAAAGCTGGTGTAACTCAACGGGTCAGGCAGCACCTCTGGACAAAAGGAATTGCTGACGTTTCGGGTCGAGACCCTTCTTTGGATCAACCATCTGCCTATCAAACCCCCCACCTTGCCTGTGTTTACCTATTTCCTGCCAGGCCCCTGCTCTCCCAGCTTTCTTCCACACCCCCCCCCCCCCCCACCTTCAAAGTGTCTGAAGAAGTGTGAGACCTAAAACGTCACCTATCCATGTTCTCCAGAGATGCTGCCTGAACCGCTGAGCCTACTCCAGCACGTTGAGTCTTTTTGTGTAGTTTGATTATAATCCCTATGTGTAGAGCTGTCTGATCTAAACCTCTGGCCGAGAAAAGTCAGTCTTTGTCTGAGCAATTATGTACCAATGTATTAACTCCATCTTAGGTTCATAATAATTCACCCAAAGTGATAATTTCCAGTGGTGGATAATGTTTACAGCCTACAACATAGGTTAACTGCCTTTTAAATTACTCATAATGAAAAACTCCACATGGATATGTAGAGAATGGAAGGATATGGATCACAAAAGCCAGAAGAAATGAGTTTACCTTGACATCATGTTCGGCACAGACATCGGGGGCCGAAGGACCGGTTCCGATGCTGTACTATTAACTTTACCTGTGCACCTAATCACAGGAATGATTGGGTTAACATATGATGAGTGTTTGATGACACTGGGCCTGCACTCGCTGGTGTTTAGAAGGATGAGGGGACCCCTCATTGAAACTTGCCGAATAGTGAAAAAATGGATGTGGAGAGGATTTTTCCATTAGTGGGAGAGTCTAGGACCAGAGGCCACAGCCTCAGAATAAACGGAGGTACCTTTAGAAAGGAAATGAGGAGGAATTTCTTCAGTCAGAGGGTAGTGAATCTGTGGAATTCATTGCAATAAACTACACGTGACAATAAACTAAACAAAAAAATTCAGCTATGCCAGGATATTTCCTTTGGATCTTAATTTGTGTCCATTATTTGTCAGAGCCATTGAGAAGTTGCACAGAGAACAAAGCAAACAGAAAGAGCAAGAGTCGACGGTAGTCCCGGAGACGGCACTCAATGAAGAGTTCCTGTTGATGGAAGATAGTATGTGGGAAAAGGTGAGAGTGACCCAGAAATCAAGTCTGTGCTGATTATGGTTTTTATCTCCCTACCTGGGGCTATAATACACAAAGATGTTGTGCCAAAGAAGGTAAAGGGCCTGTCCCACGTGGGCGACCTAATCTGCGAGTTCTGGCGAGTTTGCCCTCGACTCATACTCGCAGCATGGTTGACACGAGGTCGTAGGACGCCTTCGTAACTCTCCATCATGCTCGAGAGTGGTCTCCGCGTACTCGAGGCCTCAGCTAGGTTGCGGCGTTTTTTACAATATGTTAAAAAATGCCCGCGAGTAAAAAAAGGTCGCCATGGAAAAAATCGATACTTTTTTTACTCGTACGTTTAGTCGTAGTAGGTCGGCATGTTAGTCGTAGGTAATCGAGGGTGGTCAAAGGTAGTCGTAGATAGTCTTCATCGTAGTCGAAGGGAGATCGAAGGAGGTCGTCTTCACTCTCCACTATTCGGTGTCCAATTTTCCCGAGGTTAGTCGTAGCTAGTCAAAGCTGTTCTTCAACATAGTCAAAGGCGGTCGAAAGAGGTCTTCAACATGTCATTTTTTCAAACTCTTCTAAACTCGCCAATTAGGTCGCCCAAGTGGGACAGCCCCTTTATTTAGCAAATAGAAACACCTACCTAATCACCATCAGTCCTGCCCCAGTGAAGCTACTTTTGGGGAAGGGTATCAAGTGGGGTCGGAGCCTCGAGGTCGAATGAGGATGAAGTTGGATTCTCGAGGTTGAGCCAAGGTGGATGGGCCAAGTCGCCAGGAACAAAGGCCTGGAGAGAGTGGCGATGGAGAGGACTAGTGGGAGAGTCCAGGACCAGAGGCCATAGCCTCAGAATAAGAGGAAGGATTTCTTTAGTTGGGGGGGGAACGAAAACGGGATGAGAAATCCTCTGAAGCAGTTCTTGTATCTAGGTGTAAGTGATGATAAAGTATCATCATCATGAGTTATATCTCATGTTAGACATAAGATGAGATAACTGAATGGGTGAGTGGTCTGTTTCTCCACAGTCTCTTGGGAAAGTAAGAATAGTATGGAAAGTACAGCACAACAACAGGCCCTTCAGCCCACAATATCTGTGCCGACCATTTCAATCGCTACCAAACTCAAAAAGCCATCGATGACCATCATGTGGCCTTGCACCCGATGGAGTGGTTTAGTTCAGTTTTTTTTAGTTTAGTGTGGAGAAATAGCATGGAAACAGGCCTTTCCGTCCACTAAGTCCATACTTACTATTCACAATAGTTCCATGTTATCCCACTTTCTCTTCCAATCCCGACACACCAGCGACAATTTTGACAGACGCCAATTAGCCTATAAACTTTGGAGTGTGAGAGGAAACCGGAGCATCCCACGCGGTCACAGGGAGAACGTGCAAACTCCACACAGACAGCACCTGAGATCCGGATCGAACCCGGATCTCTGGCGCTGTAAGGTAGCAACTCTACCCTTGCGCCACAATGCCAAACACTATGCTCTAAAGGGAAGGAAAGCGGGGGGGGGGGGGGGTGGAGGGGGGGGATGAGCTGCGGTCGGGCAAGGAGGGGGGAGTGGGGGGGGGGGGGGCGACAGTGAGCCCCACCATGACCCAGGCAGCTGCAGACTCTGAGGGATTGTTGGTGACATGTTTATATGTTTCCAGCAGGTGGAGGCACTGAGCTGCCTGGAGACTGAACCCGAAGCTGAGTTCAATGGCTACGGAAAAGGGAGCAGGAAGAAGAATTCTGAGCAGGTAAAGCCCACACACTGTTACTCCCTTTTTTATTTGTAAAATAAGTCAAGTTTTTCGCTGGTTTATTTATAATTATGAAATAAGAAAATGAACAGGGTCACAAGGAACTGCAGACACTGGTACATTTCTCTTTTCATAAGTTCATTAGTTCTAGGGGCAGAAGTAAGCCATTCGGCCCATCAAGTCTACTCTGCCGATAGACACAAAAAGCTGGACTACTCAGCGGGTCAGACAGCATCTCTGGAGAGAAGGAATGGGTGACGTTTCGGGTCGAGACCCTTCAGCTTTTTGTGTCTATCTCCGGTTTAAACCAGCATCTGCAGTTCCTTCTTACACAAGCCTACTCCGCCATTCAATTATGGCTGATCTATCTTTCCCTCTTAACCCCATTCTTCTGCCTTCTCTTCATAATCCCTTTACTAATCAAGAATCTATCAATCGGCATCTTAAAAATATCCATTTGCTTGGCCTTCACGGCCGTCAGTGGCAATGAATCCCACAGATTCACCACCCACTGACGAAATAAATTCCATCTCATCTTCTTTGTACAGCGACCTGGTTGATCTTAACATGCAGCCCCAGTACTTGGAAACCATCAAGTGTAATGAGACACAAAGAGCTGGAGTAACTCAGTGGATCAGGCAGCATCGCTGAAGAACATGGATGTATGACATTTCAGATCATTTCTTCAGACCAAAGAAGGGTCCCAACCTGAAACGTTACCCATTCATGTTCTCCAGAACAAGGGGTCACAGTCTAAGGATAAGGGGGAATTCCTTTAGGACCGAAATGAGGAAAACATTCTTTACACAGAGAGTGGTGAGTCTCTGTAATTCTCTGCCACAGAAGGTAGTTGAGGCCAGTTCATTGGCTATATTTAAGAGGGCGTTAGATGTGGCACTTGTGGCTAAAGGGATCAGGGGGTATGGAGAGAAGGCAGGTACGGGATACTGAGTTGGATGATCAGCCATGATCACATTGAATGGCGGTGCAGGCTCGAAGGGCCGAATGGCCTACTCCTGCACCTATTTTCTATGTTTCTATGTTTCCAGAGATAGACACAAAAAACGAGTAACTCATCAGGTCAGGCAGCATCTCCGAAGAAAAGGAATAGGTGACGTTTTGGGTCGAGACCCTTCTTCAGACTGAGAGCAAGGGGAATGGGAAACGAGAGATATAGAAGGTAAAATAGAGTGGTAAAGAACAATGAATGAAAGATATGCAAAAGGTAACAATGATCAAGGAAAGGTGGAGCCCACAATGGTCCATTGTTGGCTGTGGGCTAGGTGATAACGAGTTATACAGACAGTGAAACTCAACAGGACGACTGTGAAACTAGTGAGACAACTAGGGTGAGGGAGGGGCGGGGTGGGGAAAGAGGAGATGCAAATGTTACTTGAAGTTAGAGAAATCAATGTTCATACCACTGGGCTGTAAGCTGCCCAAGTGAAACATGAGGTGCTGTTCCTCCAATCTGCATTTGGCCTCATTCTGACAATGGCGGAGGCCTAAGATAAAAAGATCTCCGGAGATGCTGCCTGCCGGTGAGTTACTCCAGCACTCTGTGAAATGTCACTTATCCATGTTCTCCACAGATGCTGCCTGACCCGCTGAGTCACTCCAGCACTTTGTACTTTTTTCTGAGGAAGTCAACAGTCAGACACCAAGTTTATAGATATTTTTAAGGTGGAGATTGACAGATTCTTGATTAGTACGGGTGTCAGAGGTTATGGGAAGATGGCAGGAGAAAGGGGTTGAGGGGGATAGATTGTATGGTGGAGTAGACTAGATGGGCCGAATGGCCAAATTCTGCTCCTATAACTTATGAACTTATGAAAAGGGAATGTACCAGTGTCTGTAGTTCCTTGTGGCGCTGTTGACTTTCTCACCCTTTCTTATTTCAGAATGATAAATAAACCAGAGATAAACCTGTCTCGGTTTTTTATAAATAAAAATAAGTGATGCAGACAGGAGAGACAGTAAGGTTGTAACTACTCTCTGAGTGCAAGTAAGATTCTGTCTCTCAACCGTGGTGTGAGAGGGTTATGTAGACTGCACTCCTTGTCCATCTGTTCACCCCATATCACTGCCTCGTTACGTTTCAGGGTTAGTTGTACATGTTGTCACGCTGTATATATTAACATGTAGGGAGCAACTGCAGACGCTGGTTAATGCACCGAAGATAGACACAAAATGCTGGAGTAGCTCAGCGGGACTGGCAGCATCTCTGGAGAGAAGGAATGGTGTCTGAAGAAGGGTCTCAAACCCATTCCTTCTCTACAGAGGAGCTACCTCTCATGCTGAGTTTGTGTCTGTCTTTGCTGTATATTTTACGATAACTTTACACCGTTTCGCTCCCTGTTGATTTGTAACACCACGCCAGAGGCTGCCCCCTGTGTTCACAAAGTCACCCGGTGAGTAGTTATCTCCCTGCTTCATGCATCGTGGTGCTGACCGATTTATTTCACCAGATGAGTGGGCTTAGTCCCCAGTCATGCTGAGTGCTGTTGCTCTTCCTTCCCTTCAGAATGACAGTGGGAAGCCCCCGCCACTCCTCGAGGATAGCTCCGATACACATCACCATGGCAACGGGCCCTACCATGGTGTCAACGTGCCTGGATGCTGGTTCTTCAAACTTCCGCACAAGGTTCGTGGTTTTCCTGCCCCTGGCTGCCCATTGTCTCATAAGCTCTTAGTTTCTCGGAGCAGAATTAGGCCATTCGGCCCATCAGGTCTACTCCTGCACCGCCATTCAGTCATGGCTGATCTATCTTTCCCTCCCATCTCCATTCTCCTGCCTTCGCCCCATAACCCCTGACACCCCTACTAATCAAGAATCTGTCAATCTCTGCCGTAAAAATATCTATTGACTTGGCCTCCACAGTTTTCTGTGGCAATGGATTCCACAGATTCACCACCCTCTGACTAAAGAAGGGTGGTGAATCTCAATTCCAAAGGGATTTACTTTTATTCTCAGGCTCTGGCCTCTGGCCTCTGGTGTTAGACACTCCCACTAGTGGAAACATCCTCTCCACATCCACTCTGTACAGCCCTTTCACTATTCAGTAAGTTTTGATGAGGTCCCCCCTTATCCTTCTAAACTCTCCTGGCCTTCAAACTCTTGCTTTCTCCCAGTTTTCCCAGCATGCCAACAGATGACAATGGCTCTGGCCATGGTGCGGGGATTGCTAGTTGGCCTGGACTCGGTGGGCCGAAGGGCCTGTTTCTGCGCTAAACTTATCTTTGAACTAAACTAAGCTTTCATTTTACCTGATTCAGGATGGAAACCGTAACAACGTCGGGAGTCCGTTTGCAAAGGACTTTCTCTCAAAGATGGAAGATGGGACGTTGCGTGCGAGCGGCAACGCGACGACTGCAGCCCGAGCGCTGGAGATCAACAAGATGATCTCCTTCTGGAGGAACGCCCAGAAAAGAATAAGGTCACGACATTTTCTGTTATGTTTATCCGTTCATTGTTGGAGCAGTCTTCCATGTCTTTAGTGTCGTGTGTGTGTTTAGTGCCGTGTGTGTGTACCATGTGTGCAAGTAATTGGCAGGTGAGTGAAGTAAATGACAAAAGGGTGTCAATTTTCATCACTAGTTCGTGTACTTTACTCCACCCTTCAGCCAATCAACCCCCGTCACTTGCATCCACCTATCACTTGCCAGGAAAGAAAACAAAACAAAGTGCTGGTGTACCTCAGCGGGTCAGGCAGCATGGATAGGTGATGTTTCAGGTCACGACCCTTCTTCAGTCGAATTGTAGCAGGTGGAATGAAAGCTGGAAGAGAGGGAGACGCAGGACAGGGGGGGGGGGTTCGATGGGCAGATATTGGGCAAAGGCCAGAGATGAACAGACAAAGTGTGAGACAAAGGGATTGTGAAGCTAGAGAAAGAGATGTACGTGGAGGGGAGATATCAGTGCAAGTGCAGTGGGGCACAGGGAAGGGGGAGATGGAGGGGGAGGATTTAAAGGGGGAAGGATGGAGAGGGGGAGGATGTTGTAGTTACTTAAAATTGGAGAATTCCATGTTCATGCTGGGCTTTGTACATCCCCCACCTCTTTTCCAGCCTTTCCCCTCTCCACCACATCTGTATGAAGAAGGGTCCCGACATCAAACATGTCCATTAATTCCCTCCACAGATGCTACCTGACCTGCTGAGTTCCTCCAGCACTTTATGTTTTGCTAAAGATTCCAACATCTGCAGTTCCCTGTCCTGCTGCTGTCCGGGGAGCTGGTGCGCTACAATGCTGGGAACTATATTCTGCACTCTGTATCTTCCCCTTCACTCTCCCTATTGTAATTGAGTTTGGCTTGATTATAGATTTGTACAGTATTATCTGATTTGATTGGATAACATACTAAAATGTGTACTCACTGCAGTTTAGAAGGATGAGGGGAAACTTCATCGAACCTTGCCGAATAGTGAAAGGCGTGGATAGAGTGGATGTGGAAAGGATGTTTCCACTGGTGGAAGATTCGAGGACTATAGGTCATAGCCTCAGAATTAGAGGGTGCTCTTTTAGAAAGGAGGTGAGGAGGAACTTCTTTAGCCATAAGTTCATTTAGTGATAAACACATTCTTGATTAGAATGGATGTCAAGGGTTATGGGGAGAAGGCAGGAAAATGGAATGAGGAGGCAGAGATCAGCCATGATTGCATGGCAGAGTAGACTCGATAGGCCGAATGGCCTAATTCTACCCCTATAACTTGTGAACTTGTGAAGTAATGCCAATTTGCTTTTCCTTTGCAGCTCCCAGATGGTTGTGATGTTGAAGAAAAGTGAACTGCCTCGATCAGTCACCAGGTGTGTACACAGAATTTTCACCAATCCATGGGCATTCTTACCACTTGTAGATATTGTTATTTGGTGCCGTGTAGAAATAAAGAACTGCAGATGCTGGTTTACAAAATAAAGAGTGCTGGAGTAACTCAGCGGGTTAGGTTGCGTCTCGAGAGAACATGGATAACTGATGTTTCGGGTCAGAACCCCTCTTCGATCAGATTTGTTTGACAACTTATGTAAGAAAGAACCGCGGATGCTAGTTTATACCGAAGCTAATCACAAAATGCTGGGAGTAACTCAGCGGGTCAGGCAGCATCTCTGGAAAACGGGGGTGGGATTAAACCCTGGAGGTGTGGTAGGAAAAGGCCAGAACACATCGGGGCTGGCAGCAGATGACCTCAGGATGGATGGAGTCCACAATGGCCCATTGTTGGCTGGGGAAGATGTGATAACAAGAGAGATGCAAGGATGCGCACAGTGGAACTGGCAGCACGACTAGGGTGGGGGGAGAGGGGAGGGAAGGGAATGCAGGATTTACTTGATATTGGAAAAATCAACGTTCATACTGCAACGTTCGTAAGCTGCCCACGTGAAATATGAAATGCTGTTTGGAACCCTTGTTGGAATCCGAGTGCTCCTTGTGATGCAATGCCAATCAAATGCCAGTGTTTCATTTTGTTGCTGACAAAGGATTCCACTGGGATCGTGCCTGTTGGTTTTATTTGACAGACACAAAAATGCTGGAGTAACTCAGTGGGTCAGGCAGCATCTCTAGAGAAAAGGAATAGGCCGAGACCCTTCTTTAGACTGAGAGTCAGGGGAGAGGGAAACAAGAATGTGAAGAAGTATAAAGAACAATGAATGCAAAGTGTTTTAATTGTTTGATGTTTGGTATACTCTATGTTTGGTACACATGCATTATTCTTCCCAGTGGCATTCATAGGCAATGGCACTGAGGCAAGCCCACTGCACACAGAAGAGAGAAAATAAATGTGATGGGGAAACTGGCCTGAAGCAGAATATAGAGGGTGATTGGAGACTTGTTCAATGCACAGCATCAATCTGTGACTTCCTACTGCTAGTTTAGGTTAGTCGAGTCCGGATCAATTGTGACGTGTACTGAGGTGTAGTGAATAGCTTTTGTTACGTGCTGTCCAGTGGACAGACACAGGATAAGGGAATAATGTTTAGTTAGGTAGGATAAACGTTTAGTGTCAGGAGCTAGTGGGTGTCATGAAAGTATTTATATAATCTGATGCATTGTTTTGCACTTTGCAATTGCAGGCACAATGCATTTGAAGAGGAGAGCACAATTGGAGCCATTTTACCGCAGGTGATCACTGCTGGCACGGTGACCCGACGGGCAGTCGAACCAACCTGGCTGACTGCCAGTAACGCTCGGGTATGTGAGTGGAACACACCCGCGTGCAACATCGCCAATCCTGTGCATGCAATCTCTAAAGCACATTGGGAGGAGCCATGGATAGGAAGGGTTTAGAGGACCATGGGCCAAAAGCAGGCCAATAGGACGAGCTGAATTTCTAGATTTGACTGTGCTGTTAACTGGCTGGCTTCAGCAGTTTTCCATCCTCCCCACCCCGCCTCCAATTCCAATGCGCAGTAGCCAACCTTTAGACCATGCCAGAGACCCGGCTTTGATCCCGAATACAAATGCTGTTTACGTGGAGTCTGTACATTCTCCCTGTGACCCGCGTGAGTTTTCTCCAAGACCTTCAGTTTCGGTTTCCTCCCACACTCCAAAGACCTACAGATTTGTAGGTTAATTGGCTTGGTAAAATTGTATATTATCCCGAGTGTGTGTAAGATAGTGTTAGTGTGCGGGGATTGTTGGTTGGTGCGGACTCGGTGGGCCGGAGGGCCTGTTCCCACGTTGTATCTCCAAACTAAACTAAAGCAAACCTTCTATTTTCCATTAATCTGCACAGATAGCAACCCCTGTGGTGAGAGTATTAATCCACGTTTAGCTGTTTACCCATAAGACGTACAGTCTGAAGAAGGTCCCGACACGAAACGTCAGCTATTCATTTTTCTCCAGAGATGCTGCTTGACCCGCTGAATTACTCCAGCGCTTTGTGTCTATCTTTGGTTTCAACCAGCATCTGCAGTTCCTTGTCTCTGCAGTCACTACCTCCTGGTTTCGCAATAACTTTGTATTAAAGTCCCCACACTGACTTCAAAATCTCTCCAAGGTCTCTCCATGAACCTTTTCCCTGAAATTGATTTGAACGATGCAGCATGGAAACAGGCTCTTCGGCCCACCAAGTCCATGCTGACCCTTTCACATTTGTTCAACGTTATCCCACTTTCTCATCCACTCCCTACACACTGGGGGCAATTTACAGAAGCCAATTAACCTACAAACCTGCACGTCTTTGGGACGTGGAAGGATGCTGGAGCACCGGGAGGAAACCCACACACTCACAGGGAGAACATACAAACTCCACACAGATAGCACCCGAGGTCAGGATCGAACCCGGGACACTGGGGCTGTGAGGCAGCGGCTCTGGCAGCTGCTCCACTATGCCGTTCCTAATTTAGAATGGAAATGTCCTGGTCTATATAGTTGAACACAACCCAGGCCATGTGAGTGCTTCTCGTCATTGAGCAGTTGTTTCATTGTTTCCTCCATGGCAAGTGTAGTAGGAGACACAAGGAACTGCAGATGCTGAAATTGTGGGTAAAACACAAAGTGCTGGAGGAACTCAGCAGGTCAGGAGCATCTTTGGAGAGAGTGTATTGACACCCCCTTTCCCTCTCCCACCTCTCCCTTTCCTGTGCCCCAATGTTCCTCCTCAGGTACCCAACTATTTCTACCCTGCCTTTACACTCCTCATCTTCTCTCCTTATCTGCGATGTAATGCTGAGTCTCTGTAAGGCGCTGGTCAGTCCACCATTGGAGTAATGTGAGCAGTTTTGGACCAACATCTGAGGAAGGATGAGGTGGCGTTGGAGAGGGTCCAGAGGAGGTTCACGAGAATGATCCCAGGGATGATTGGATTAACATAAGATGAGCGTTTGAAGGCGCTGGGCCTGTACGCGATGGAATTTAGAAGGATGAGAGGTGACCTCATTGAAATTTACGGAATAGTGAAAGGCCTGGATAGAGTGGATGTATACAGGATGTTTCCACTAGTGGGACAGTGTAGGACCAGAGGCCATAGACTCATTATAAAAGGACATAATAAAAGGACATACCTTTAGAAGAGATGGCAAGGAATTGCTTTAGTCAGAGGGTGGTGAATCTGCGGAAATAATTGCCACAGAAGGCTGTGGAGGCCAAGCCAATGGATATTTTAAGGTGGAGATTGACAGATTCTCGATTAGTACAGGTTTCAGGGGTTATGGGGAGAAGGCAGGAGGTTGGGGTTGAATCATTGATTGAATGGCGGAGTAGACTTGATGGACCGAGTGGCCTAATTCTTCTCGTATAACTTATGAGCGTACCTAACCCCCATTTGTCTCCTTGTCACTTACTCTATGCATCTGCCAATGAAAGTCCCATCACCTGTATCCACCCATCACTTGCCAGGCTTTGTCCCGCCACCACTCTTTTCTGGCTTTCTCCCCCGAAGCCACAATCAGTCTGAGGATGGGCCCTAACCCCACACTCTGGTTCTTAAGTATGATTGTGCTGAAATATATAATAATTATATGGAATAATTTTACTGAAATGCATTAAAAAAAAGGATTTTCACTGTAAGTAGGTACATGTGACAATAAAGTAATGTTGAACCATTGACCCCAAGACGTTGTCCGTCCACTCCCTCCGCAGATGCTGCCTGACCCGCAGAGTTTGTGCAGCACTTTGTGCTCTGCGGGGGTGTAACAAGATTGCTGTGTGTCTCCCTGCAGGGTGACCGTGTGGGTAGTGAGCTGAAAGCGATGGTGCAGGTTCCGCCCGGCTACCACCTGGTTGGAGCAGACGTTGACTCTCAGGAGCTGTGGATTGCTGCCGTGCTCGGCGAGGCCCATTTTGCTAAAATACACGGTGAGCCCGGAGACTCAACGCACCTACACTGGATCACGCGGATTACCCCGTCAGCCTTCTGTCTCATTTCACAGCTTGCCGATGGAGCAAGCTCCAGTTACTCTCATGCCTCGATCTTCCCACCCCTCTGCCTCGCAACCGGTCATCGCTACCTTTCTACTCTTCCTACTTTTGGACTTTAAAAATACTGAGCGGAAACAGGCCCTTTAGCTCATCGAGTCCGCGCCCACCAGCGATCACCCCGTACACTAGTACTATCCTACACACAGGGTACAATTTATCATTTACAGAAGCCAATTAACCTACAAACCTGAACGTCTTCAATGTGGGAGGCAACCGGAGCGCCCGAAGGAATTCCATACAACAACAAAAAGCTTTTCGCTGTACGTAGGTACATGTGACAATAAACTAAACTGAACTGAACTGTAACTGATATGGTCACGGGGAGAACGTACAAACTCCATACAGACAACGCCTGTAGTCAGGATCGAACCCAGGTCTCTGGTGCTGTGAGGCAGCAACTCTACTGTTGCACCGCAACCATATGTACGATATGTAGAAGTAACACTTGAGATTGACTTGACTTGAAAACACTTGAATTGTGCGGCACGGTGGCGCAGCGGTAGAGTTGCTACCTTACAGTGCCAGAGACCCAGGTTCGATCCTAACTACGGGCGCTGTCGGTACGGTGATGGGATACGTGACCTGTGTGGGTTTCCTCTGGGTGCTCTGGTTTCCTCCCACACTCCAAAGATGTACAGGTTTGTAGGTTAATCGGCTTCGGTAAAATTGTAAATTGTCCCCAGTGTGTAAGATAGTGTTGGTATGCGGGAATTGTTGTTCGACATGGACTCTGTGGGCTGAAGGGCCGGTTTCCATGCTATATAAACTAAAGTTTATATTTATATTCCGTCCTTACTGCAGGAGAACATTTCACATTGCTTCACAGGAGCAGAACCTAACACAAAAAGGTTGACCAAACACTTGAACGAAGAAGACACAAAGTACTGGGATTAAGCCCCTGTCCCTCTTTCCCGAGTTACGGACATTCTCCGAGTTTGAATCAAGGGGAAAACTCGGGAGAATTTGTGAGTAACTCGGGAAAGTGGGACAGGGGCCAGCGGGCCAGGCAGCATCTCTGGAGAGAAGGAATAGGCGACCTTTCGGATCGAGACCCTTCTTCAAACTGATGTCGGGGGGGTGCGGGAAAAAGGAAAAGGTGGAGACAGTAGGCTGTGGGAGAGCTGGGAAGGGGGAGGGGAAGGGAGAAAGCAGGGACTATCTGAAATTAGAAAAGTCAATGTTCAAACCGCTGGGGTGTAAACTACCCAAGCAAAATATGAGGTGCTATTCCACCAATTTGCGCTGGGCCTCACTCTGACCTTTCTGTCCTGGGCCTCCTCTATTGCCAGAGTGGGAATGGGAGGGGGAGTTGAAGTGCTGAGCCACCAGGAGATCAGGTTGGTTATTGTGAACTGAGAGGAGATGTTGGGCGAAGCAATCGCCGAGCCTGCGCTTGATCTCGCCTATGTGGCGAAGTTGACACCTGGAGCAGCGGATGCAGTAGATGAGGTTGGAGGGGCAGGTGAACCTCTGCCTCACCTGGAAAGACTGCTTGAGTCCTTGGATGGACAGATGGGGTAGAAGATGAGGACAAGGGGGACTCTGTCCCTGTTATGGGTAGGGGAATGGGGATTAAGAGCGGAGCTGCGGGATATAGAGGAGACCATAGTGAGAGCCTCATCTATAATGTAAGAGTGGCACC
The DNA here is from genome assembly GCA_963514005.1 of Raja brachyura. The sequence goes on from OY740814.1 coordinate 24,392,344, forward strand.
CCCGTTCCCTAAAGAATGAGGACATCTCCGATGCCCTGGTCTGGCAGCTCAGCAAGTCAGGCAGCATCTCTGGAAAACCTGGATAGATGATGTTTTGGGTTGAGACCCTTCTTCAGATTCTTGATTGCGAAATGCCAAATGCATATTGCAAACTAGCTTTACTTCACAATTCGATGAAGGTATAAAATTGTAGTTATAAGATTAGTTCAAACAACATAATGGAGCAGGGCAACCCTTCCAGCGTGTGAAATTGCTTGCTGTTCGAAAGAGATACAGCACTGAAACGGGCCCCTCAGCCCATCGAGGTTGAACTGACCACCTATTAATACTGTTTTATTCTCCCCACATTCTCATCAACTCCCCCTAGAATCTAGATCCTACACCCCACTGGCAATTTACAGCGGCCAATTAAACTAATGACCCGCAAGTCATTTTATGTGGGAGGAAACCAGAGCACCCAGAGGAAACTGGTGCGGTTACGGTCACAGGGAGAACGTGCCAACTCCACACAGATATGACCTGAACTCGGGATCAAACCCGGGTCTCTGGTGCTGTGAGGCAGCGGCTCTACCAGCTGCCTGGTGCAGTGCTGTTTCTCCCAGCGTTGCCCCTTGTACTGTCATCTGCAGAGAGGCCAGCTGCCAGTGGCACTGGGTACCAGGCTTAGCGGCCTGATTGCAGGTACTTGAGTAATTATCTGCCCCAATAGAGTCCCGCCATATTGTTAACCCTGACTAAGGTGTTGATGGATAGTCCCATCCCATTAAGTCACTTCCTTTCACTTTCGTGAGATTGTCTCTGTAATTCCCATTTGATAGTAATTTTAAGGGCGGCATGGTAGTGCAGCGGTAGAGCTGCTACCTCATTGTGCCAGAGACCCGGGTTTGATCCTGACCTCAGCTGCTGTCTGTGCGGAGTTTGCTCGTTATCCCTGTGAACGCGTGGGTTTCCTCCGTGTGCTCCGGTTTCTTCCCACATCTATATAACTAAAAGTCCCATCTTGACCACTTCCAGTCTGCGATGTATATTGATTTTACAAAAAAACGCTACCCTTTATCACTATGATTTTGGTCATCTTACAGTTCTCCCCCGCTGAGGCAGCCCCACGGATTTTTCTGATCGATGAAACTTTAAAAAGTTATGAGTGTTTAAAAAATCTTGAGATCACCTGATTGGTCCTCCCGCCATAATGAAGGTAATGCCCCTTATGGGGAGGGCAGGACTATAAAACCCCAGATGCCTGGACGCGAGTCAGTCACTCTGGAAGATCGCGAGGGAGAGGACACAACTGTGATTCTAAGTGAATGAACTGAACTGTGAGTCTGCAATGTACTTGCATTAAATGGTTTGGTAGCCCTTAATGAAAATTGAATGAGTTGTTTGGCCTGCACTGTGCTTGAAACTGCAATGGAAATGGAAATGAAATGAAAATGCAATGAGTTGTTTGGCCTGCCCTGTGCTTGAAACTGCAATGGAAATGGAAATGAAATGAAAATGCAATGAGCTGTTTGGCCTGCCCTGTACTTGAAACTGCAATGGAAATGAAATGAAAATGCAAATAGCTGTTTGGACTGCCCTGTGCCTGAAACTGCAATGGAAATGGAAATGAAAATGAAATGAAAATGCAATTAGTTGTTTGGCCTGCCCTGTGCTTGAAACCGCAATGGAAATGGAAGTGAAATGAGTTGTTTGGCTTGCCCTGTGCTTGAAATTGAAATGGAAATGGAAATTAGTTGTTTGGCCTGCACTGTGCTTGAAATTGAAATGGAAATGAAATGAGTTGTTTGGCCTGTCTGAAACCACTAATTTCGGCCCACAAGGCCCCTATTAGCCAAGAAACCAGTCCCTTTTGCCCAGAATTTGTCCAGGAGGAGCATTTTGCCCCAATAGGCCCGTGCCAGGCCAGGAAAAGTCCAGAAAAAGTGTCTTTCACTGAGATTTCATTCCGATTTATTTTTTAAAGAGCCCCTTCGGCCCATCAGGCCTGTACTAGCCCAGGAGGAGTCCCTTCAACCCATCAGTAAATATTCCTCTGCAAGTATTAAACCTCACCCCAGTATTTTTCTCCCTCCCTTCATTGGCTCCCTGTGAGATCCAGGCCAGGATAGACTTTTCTCTTTCATTGCTGTGATCTGCAGAAAAAAATGAAAAATGTCTAAAATTGATTCTCCACCCTCTCCCCCCTCTCCCCCTCTCCCCCCTCTCCCCCCTCTCCCCCTTCTCTCTCACAGAGTCTCTCACCTGTTTTAGGCAGAATTTCTGGCAGTTTCTGAGCTGCCAGGCCTGAGTGACTGAGCTGCCAGCCCACCCGGCCTGAGTGATTGAGCTGCCAGCCCAAGAATCCATTTGGCCCACAATGTCCATACTAGCCATCTGGGTCCCAATTAGTCTAGTCCCAAAGATGTGCGGGTTTGAAGGTTCGTGTCTGAAGAAGGATCTTGACCCGAAACGTCACCTACATATTTTCTGCAGAGATGCTGCCTGACCTGCTGAGTTACTCCAGCATTTTGTGTCTATCGTTGGGTTCAAAGGTTAATTGACCTGTGTAAATTGCCCTGGTGTATGGGGACTGAGAAAGTGGGAGAACAAAACTAGTTTGAATGTGCGATCGATGGTCAGCGGAGGCTCGGTGAACTGAAGAGCCTGTTTCTGTGCTGTATCTCTAAACTAAACGATGCAATGAACAAACCATTGAGTTCAATGACTTTGGCCATCTCTCCCTTTAGGCTGCACTGCATTTGGCTGGATGACTCTTCAGGGGAAGAAGAGCAATGGTACAGATCTGCACAGCAAGACGGCAGCCACGGTGGGAATCAGCCGGGAACACGCCAAGATCTTCAATTACGGCCGTATCTACGGTGCCGGGCAGCCCTTCGCCGAGCGCCTGCTCATGCAGTTCAACCACCGGCTGACACCGCAGGAAACAGAGGAGAAAGCGCGGCAGATGTACGCGGCTACGAAGGGCATACGAAGGTCAGATCTACACGTGCCACCTACTCTCAGACAGAGATGCTTTATTCTCACATGTACCGTGAATGTACAGTGAAATTCCTTGTCTTCGCACACACGGTACATTCAAGGCACCACCAAAGTTACACAAGTACTCTTAAATATTGTTCTTCCTTGCTTCTCCCCAATCCCCTACCACCGGTCCCTCTTGTTCTCGGCGCCCCCCCCCCCCCCCCCTTCCTACACCAGTGATCTCAGCTGCCCGTCCATCTCAGCCCCCAGGGACACAGACTTCGATGTACCATGTCCCTCCTCATTCTTAGTGCCGCGGTTCTCATCAATATGGGCCAAAAGCAGGCTAGTGGAACTGGGGCATCTTGGTGGGTGTATGCTAGTTGAGATGAAGGGTTTGCTTCCATGCAAGTGCACATCTATGACTGTGACTCTACGATTCTATCAGATGATAGTGTATCCTCGTCTGGGACCTGTACGTTTAAATCCCATCCTGCATCTGGGACATGCTGTCCTGGTCCAGATGAACAATGTCAATGGCTTGTCCAGACCTCCAATGCCGATTCTCATACACACTGAGGTGTATCCTCAGGGCATATGAGCACAATAGCCGGCTAACAAAGACTCTGCAATCTGAGATTTCAAATATTGACTTTAAAATTTAGGCAATCGCTTAATGTTAGTGGGTTGGCAAGTTGCCTTCATTTTCCACAAAGGGCAAACATGTCTGCTGAAATTTTCAGCCCAAGTAGTAATCTGATGGGGAAGATCAAATAACTGCAAAGATGATCAAGTCCAGAGGACATAGGTTTAAGGTGAGATGGGGATAGATTTTATAGGAACCTGAGGGGTAATTTTTTCACTCGAAGGATGGTGGGTCTATGAAATGAGGCACCGGAGGAGGTAGTTGAGGCCGGTACTATTGCAACGTTTAAGAAATATTTGGAAAGGTACATGGATAGGACAGGTTTAGAGGGGTATGGGCTAAAGGCAGGCAGGTGGGACTAGTGTAGATGGAACGTTGGCTGGTGTGGCCTGATTATGACTCTCTGACTAGTTCAAAGTACAGCCAAAATGAAGAGGAGCCTAATTGATCGATTGGATTATAGCATGAAATCAGGCCCTTTGACCACCGATTCTACCCAGATCATCAATCCCCCGTGCACACTAGTTCTATATGATCCCACTCTCTCATCAACTCCCTACACACAAGGGGTAATTTGCAGAAACATACAAACTCACACATCTCTGGGACGTGGGGGGAAACTGGAGCACCTGGAAGAAACCCATGCGATCACAGGGAGGGTGTTCACATTTTGTTCAGACAGCACATTAGGTCAGGATTGAACCTGGGTCTCTGCCTCTGTGAGGCAGGCAGCAGCACTACCTGCTGCACCACCGTTTCGCCCCAGCCAATGAGTTATTGTGATTTTGTTACTTCCTACTGTAATTTTTAATAAGTATAAACAGAAGTGATGGAGCCGGAGTTGATCCGCGGTTTTGACTTGAACTAGGTGTGTGCTCTCAGAAGATGGGGAGTGGCTGGTGAGGGAAATGGGGGTCTCTGTGGAGAGGGCGGAAAACGGAACCGTCTCTGCCGCTGATGCCAAGAAAATCCAACGGGAGGCTGCAAAAAGGTCAGTGTGCTTTGTAAAATTCCTCACCCATGTAACAAGGTAAAAATAACTCGAGATTAATACATTTTACAAGCTGTCTACAACATTTCTTATGAATTCAGTCGATGCCATTTGAACCTTTCAGTCGATGACGACTTTCAATAGATTTGCAGAAGGCACTGTAGCCTGATTGACAGGAGTGTATTGATCAACGGCAGGGAAGTGCTGCTTCTCGGATTCATCTATGCCCTTTATTTGCTCTCCAACAGAAGACAATGATGATGAAGCCGCAAGCAAGGATTATCCCAGCTTTGCAGCAGGAATTGAAATTCCAATTAAAGTCCAAACATTGAGCCAGCAAGGCAGTCCCTGCAGTGACTGAGATCAATAACACACTTGCTTACAAGAGCAGGTTAGCAGCTGAGGATGCTTCAGTGAATGACTTTCCCCCTGACAGTGAAAGCCTTTCCATCTGCAAGGCGCAAGTCAGGAGTGTGGTGGAATCCCTGCTACATCCTCAAATGAGCTTGGGTCCAGCAAAGCCTGAGTGGTGATACCATCCCAAACGACATGGATTCAAAATATCCTCAAAGTGCCCTAACCATAAAGTTTTGTCTGAAGATCAACACAAAATGCTCAGCGGGACATTGCTCTCATGCTCTGGAGAGAAGGAATGGGTGACGTTTTGGGTCTGAGTCCGATTCTGAAGAAAGGTTTCGACCTGAAATGCCACCCATTCCTTCTCGCCAGAGAAGTTGCCTGTCCCACTGAGTTACTCCAGCATTGTGTGTCTATGGTGTAAGCCAGCATCTGCAGTTCCTTCCTTCACATTTCATCCGGAAGCAGCACCTCGCTTGGTAACGTACCGATATATTCGTAATTGTACTCAGATTGTGGAGTGGCACTTGAGTCCACAGTTTTCTGACTTGATAGAGTTGGAGGATTGTGAGATGGCCCTTAGCTCTGAGTTTGGTTCTCTAGCTGTAAAGGCTGTGACTGGAGGGAACATAACCCGAGTCAGCAGGTAGCACCATTGAATGGTGGGATGGAGATCTGTACAACCTGAAACACCATCTGTCACTTCCTTCCACAGATGCTGCCTAACTCCCTGCAGTTACTCTAGCACTTTGTGTTTTACTGTGACTTGAGGTTTCAATACTGTCAGGTTATGAGTGCCTGTTGCTGTTCAAAGCCAAATTTGCTGATCTTAGGTTTGGCCTTTTTTAGTTTACTTGAGTTATTTTATTGTTATGTGTACCGAGGTACCGTAAAAAGCTTTTGGTGCGTGCCAACCAGCCAGCGGACAGACAATGCATGATTACAATGGAGCCATTCACAGTGTGTAGACACACAGTGTGATGATAAAGGGAATAACGTTTAGTGCAAGATAAAGGCAGTAAAGTCTGATCAAAGGTAGTACATGGATAGGAAAGGCTGAGGGAACGAGAGTGATTTGGTCTATAACTACACACAGTTGATTAATGCATCCATCATACAGAACGGAAACAGGCCCCTCGGCCCAACTCGTCCATGCCGATTAGAATATCCTGCATTTATCCCACATCCCTCTAAACCTTTCCTATCCGTGGGCATGTCCAAGTGTCTTTTAATTGCTGTTGTAATTACTGCCTCAACTACCTCTTCTGGCTGAGTAGTACATAGAACATAAAACAGTACAGTGTAGGAACAGGTACTTTGGCCCACCATGTCTCTGCTGAACATGATACCAAGATAAACCAACTTTGTCTGCCTGCATATGAGCCACATCCATCCATACCCATGTGCTTGTCCAAAAGCCTCTTACAAATCACTGTTGGATGTGCCTCAACCACCTCCCCAGCCAGCCCGTTCCAGGCACATGCCACCCTCTGTGTAAAAAAACTTTGCCCCACACATCTTAAAGCTATGCACTCTAAAGCTAAAGCATATGTCTTTCATATTTCCATGCTGTGAAAAAGATTCTGACTGTCAACCCTGTTTATGTGCCTCTAGATACTTGTATCAGGTCTCCCAGTAGCTAACCCAGGCATCATGCTGGTTTAAAAAAAATATATTTTTTTATTTATTAGAGGTACAGTAAGTTACATCAGTGTACATCCCATGTATATTATTACAATCATTGTACCCCTTAATTTTTTAAGGCTTTAGAAAAAAAAAGAAATAGAAACAGAGAAAGTGAAAAAGAGTTGTGAAAGTGAAGAAGCGTGCCAAAGGAAAAGGGAGCCCTTGGTTGAAGAGTTAGAGAAAGGAGATTAAGAGATAGACCCTAGAGAGAAGGGGGAAAAAAAGGAGAGAGAGAAAAGGAAAAGCCAGTTACTTTATTATAAACATCATGCAAAAGGAATCTACCAACTCGACAGTTTTTCGTCCCCCTTTACCAAGACCCGACGCCGGTACTATAAATGCAGACCACGTCTTATAGAAACAATCTGATTTTCCTGCCAGGCGGAGTCTCATATCTTCCAGATGTAGTGTTTCAAACAGTTAAAATCCACATATTAACTGTTGGTATAGGAGCATTTTTCCAGAATTTTAAGATTAGCTTTTTCCCTGTTATTAAGCTGTATTCAAATAGATTCTTTTGAAACACATTTAATTCGGGGCTACCTTCCGTTGTTCCAAAGAGAATCGAATCTGCCTTTGGAGTCAGTTTTATTTTAAATAATTTTGCGAAGATTTCAAAAATTTCAGTCCAAAATTTTTGAATTTTTGTACAAAACACAAATGAGTGCGCTATAGTAGCTTCTCGACATTGACATTTATCACAAATAGGTGAGACGTTGGGAAAAAGTTTACTTATTTAAGTAAGACTAAATTGTATTAAAATGTGTCTTACGTTAATTGAACATTTATGCACATTTAATAAGTGTTCTTCCCACCTCTCTTTGGAAATTTTTATACTTAATTCTTTTTCCCAGTCTCTTCTGATGCCTTCAGTTGTTGGTATTTCTGCATTTAGAATAATATTATATATATATGATATTAGGTTTGCTGATTCAGCCTTTGTATTCATTACTTCATCCAGTAAAACTGATGGCATATTATGATATTCTTGTGCATATTTTTTCAGATAGTCACATATTTGGAAATATTTAAAATACTGATTGTTTCCCAAATTGTATTTTAGTTGTAATTGTTTAAATGGTAATAATTTTCCCGTTTCATACAAATCTCCCAAGGTTTTAATTCCTGCTCTTTCCCATTGTTTAAATGCTTTATCTATAATTGAAGGTTTAAACAAAGGCTTTTGACCGATAGGAGGTAGGAGAGATAAATTTCTTAATTTTAAGTTGTATTTTATGTTTCCAAATTCTAATTGTACTATGTATAATTGGATTTTTGTTGTAATTTGTAATATTCAACGTCATTGGTGAAAGAAGGATCGCTCCAATATTGCAAGGGGAGCAGTCCTCTTTCTCCATAATAATTCAATCCGGTTGCTGGGGAGAATTATCCAGCAATTGAATCATATTTCTAATATTTACAGACCAATAGTAATACATGAAATTAGGGAGTGCTAATCCCCCTACTGCTTTGGGTTTATTCAAGTGTGATCTTTGTATTCTATGGGACTTATAATCCCAAATAAAATTTGTTATATCTGAGTCCAGTTTAAAAAAAAAACTTTTTGGGTAGGTGTATTGGGATTGATTAGAACAGGTATAAAATTTGTGGTAGAAAAATCTTTTTTATGGCGTTTATTCGGCCTATTAAGGACATTGGAAGCGTTTTCCAAAATGTAATTAAGTTATATAGTTTCTTAAGCAGAGGGTTATAATTTACGTTAAACATGTCTTGATATCTTCTAGTGATTTCAATACCCAAGTATTTAAATGTTTCCATAGCTATTTTAAAAGGAAACTGTAAGAGATGTGTAGAATCTTTCAGTTTTATTGACATGATTTCACTTTTATTCCAATTTATTCTATATCCTGAAAATGATTTGAAATCCTCGATTAAGTTTAAAATATTTGGTATAGTGATATGAGATGTTGTGATGTACAATAGTACATCATCAGCGTATAATGATATTTTATTGTTTGAATATTTTGTATTATAGCCATGGATATTCGGATGAGTTCTAATTCTTTCCGCTAGGGGTTCAATTATAAGGGAAATTAACAGTGGTGATAATGAACATCCTTGTCTATTACCCCTTTGACAATTGAAATTTCGTAGATATTATTAGTTAATATTCTGGCCGTTGGCTTATTATATAATAATTTAATACATAGAATTAAATTCTCTCCCAGTTGAAATTTTTGCAATACCCTAACCATATAATCAAATATATAATGCTGGTAAACCTAATCTGCATCTCCAAAGCCTTCACATACTTCCACTACTGGAGCAACCAGAACTGCACACAATGCTCCAAATGCAGCCAATCTAAGTCCTAGAAAGCTGCACCATGTCTTCCCGACTCATACTCTCAATACCCTGACCTATGAAAGCAAGCACCCGATATGTCGTCTTTACCACTCTATCTACTTGTGTTACCACTATCTGGGAGTAGTTGAGTTGCTGGAGTTATAGCAGAGATATTGGTCCAAACTAGTCAGAGAATGGAAGTTGAAGTAATGAAATGAGCTGGTCAGATGTATCGTTTCCCAGAGCAGTGGGCAGTACAGTGGCTCAGCAGTAGGGTCGCTGGGTCATTGTGCCAGAGACCGAGGTTCATTTCTGACCTTGGATGCTGTCTGTGTGGAGTTTGCATGTTCTCCCTGTGACTGCGTGGATTTCCTCCTGGTGCTCCGGTTTCCTCCCACATCCCAAACGTGCTGGTTTGTAGGTGAATTTGTTTCTGTAAATTGTCCCAATTGTGTAAGATGCAAAAGTGGGATAACGCAGAACTAGTGTGAACTGTGATTGCTGTTCAGCGTGGACTCGGTGGGCGGAAGAGCCAGTTTCCACGTTGTATCTTTAAACAAAACTATTACTTCCACTCAGTATGTGGGTGATGCCAGCAGAGTCCATACCATTGGAGGCCCCCCTCGGTCATGACTGACCATGGGTGATGCATCCTAGTTTGCAGGTGTTGTGTGGTCTGATGCAAACCTGGGCGATGTCATATGGAGTACAGGCTGTTGCCTATGCAGCACTTCCCCCCTCTCCACATCGCCAAAGGAACGGCAGGGCTGTTGCAGTTTGGCACCAGCGCCGTCGCACGAGGTGCCAGAGCGAGGTTGTAGACAACGACGAAGTGCCTTAGGGGCTCCGACTCCGGATTTTCTTGAGGTTTACTCCAGAGTTTTTCTCATGACTGGATATGGCCACAAGGTAGGTATGTTGCAAAACTTACCTTGAGCAGCGCTGCAGTTCTGCCGCTCCCCGTGTGCGCAACTTTGGCGCCATTCAGAGGGGGGCGGGCTTAAAGTGCCGTTTTTCAACAGACATGGAAAATCGATGAATGTCGGGCGATTTAGTTGCGGAAGAAAAATCGCTCCGACATTTCATCAATGAAGGTATTTTTAAATTACTCTAAATTATTTATTAACTAGAGTAATTTAAAAATCACCTTCAAAAGCCGTGAGAACCAACAACCGGAAGGATTTTCCGTAGGGGAGAAAAAAAGGTAAATAGTTTATTTTTATATTAAAAGTTGGTTTTTCGGGAGGCTTTAATAATATTTTCATGTTGCAAAATGGGGTCCCAAAAAATGTATGAACAAACAGTATTTTTCCTCCCGACTTCACCGTTAACCACAACGTTCCAATCCACCGCATTCCACTAAAACCCACTCGCTAGTTGATTTAAATGGCCATTAATTTACAGGCATTAAACACTAAATTCCTTCCATTTGGCCCAGAAATTCATGAAAATGAGATTTAAAAATTATGTTATATTGTGGATTATTGTGTGAATGTTATTTAGACACTTAGGCAATTTAAAAAAAGTTTATCTTTTCTTAAGAAATGGATAGATGTTTAGATCTACTCATTGAATGTTGTAATTAGCTACAATTAGATAACTAACTAATTACATGCTTTAATTTCAGGTCATCCAAGTAAGATTGTTTAATATTTGTTTCAGAATGCTTCAATCTATAACTGAAAATTTCATTGAGTTCTCTTAATTTTTAAGAAAGTTATGGGCTTTTAACTTTTCCAGATCACAGCTTTTGAGTTAAGTCAATTGAAAGGCAATGGGGAGCAAGATGCTAATTTCCGAGTATGAAAATGGCCATAACTTTCTTAATACTGAAGATATGAAAGTGAATTAGGTGTCAAATTAAACTTCTTTTTATGCTTTATCTGATGGGATAAATTGCAGACTTGATTTTTTAAATCTCAAAATTTTGTAACATTGCTACACAAGGCAGTAGAGGTTTTAAATCAGAGTTTACCTTCCCTTGCAGGTCCATAGTACCTGGCCACTGCCCACGACTATACCATTAGTGATTATAATTAGTGAGGGTGTCAGGGGTTATAGGGAAATAAAGATATAGATTGAGAGGGAAAAATAGATCAGCCATGATTGAATGCCAGAGTAGACTTGATGGGCCGAATGGCCTTATTCTGCTCCTCAAACTCATGAATTTATATGGAATTTATATGGGAAAAAAAATGTTTTAACTGTTGAACGGTTCTAAAAGATGATTTTTAAAACTCGAACTGCATAGGTCCAATGGTGCTAAATGGAACGTTGTGAAGCAGCGTGTCTGGGATGGAGGTACAGAGTCCGAAATGTTCAACAAACTGGAATGTATCGCCACCTCACCCCGTCCCCGCACTCCTGTACTGGACTGCTGCATTAGCAGAGCTCTCGAACCAGGTGCAGTTGGACATGAGGTATGGCTGACCTTTATCATCTGGTTTACATTCCTAGAGATGGCAATGGTGAAATCTTGAGAATAAGCAGAAATGTTATTTTTGTATTTAACTGCTCCCATTCTTTAAAACCCAAATAAGGAATCACCTTAATATTACCATCCCAGCTTCCCGTCTCCTATTCCTTGCATCCTTGATGATGTGTGTTATAGACTTGGCGCTTCCCAGGGAACAGATACAAAGTCTGACACAGTAACTCAACGGGTCAGGCAGCATCTCTGGAGAAAAAGGATGGGTGACGTTTCGGGTCGGGACACTTCTTCAAATAGTCTGAAGAGGGGTCCCACCTGAAAAGTAAGCAGCAGCTTTATGGGAATGGATGCTGCAAAATGGTTGGTTACGACCCACCAACATCTAATGTCAGTGGGGTCTGCAACTTAACCACATCCGATAATGAAAGGTAAACAATGATGTGCAAACTGATAGCAAACCGTACTCACGAATTGGGGCATGACCCTTTTTAGTAAGACCAATCTAACAGCGCAAAAAAAAGGACAAAGTATAAAAGAACTAATGAATAGGAAGGCACTGCAGATGCTGGTTTAAACCGAAGATAGACACAAAGTCAAAGTATCCTTTATTGTCATTCAGACCTTTCGGTCTGAACAAAATGCTGTTGCCTTGCAGTCATACATGTAATAAAAAACAAAACACACAATAAACGCAAATTTAACATCCACCACAGTGAGTTCACTAGGCACCTCCTCACTGTGATGGAAGGCAAAAGTCTTAAAGTCTTTGTCTTCTTCCCTCCTCGTTCTCCCTCTGCACTGAGGCGATCCAGGCCTCCGATGTTGTCGTCCAATAGGCCCGCGACCTAGCCTCCGAAGCCGGGCTGCCGCCACGGCAGTCGTCAGAACGCTGGAACCCCGCCGCAGCTCTGAAGCCGGGACCGCTGCTGGAACGCTGGAACGCCACACCCACAGCCCTGATGCCGGGTCGCCGCTGGAACGCCACAGCTCTGAAGCCGGGCCGGGCCGGCTCCAGGAACGCCTGTCCTGGAGTAACTCAGCAGGACAGGCGGCATCTCTGGAGAGAAGGAGTGGGTGACGTTTTGAGTTGAGACCCTTCTTCAGAGGTTTTGAAGTTTGATTAATGAAAGAACTAATGACTCCCGTAGTACTGAACAAAACCTCAATCAAGATCAAGACCAATTCCTGCCATTGAGACCGGCAGTTCAGAGTGATACAAAAAATACACCCACCTTGGACGACCCATAACTGTGCCAACTCATACCGAACCCAGATCATTGCCGATGTGGTGTAGGGGGGGATATTGACCTTGTGCACAAGGCATGTAAAACTTGGAAAATGCATTCCTCTTCTAGTGTTCCTAACGGGATAATTGCATATAAATTGTAAATGAAATCTGTGTTGGCAGCATCATCACCATATCCAATTATTTTTACTCTCGTGGCTGACTAGAGAATTAGATAAAGCCAAAGTAATCAAATTCATGCTCTTGGTGTTCATTTGGAACTAGTTCTGACCACTTTAACATTGAACCTTCCTTCCTCTCCACAGTTCATGACCAGCCGTGTGAATTGGGTGGTGCAGAGTTCAGCTGTTGATTACCTACATCTGATGTTGGTGTCCATGAAGTGGCTCTTTGAGGAATTCAACATTGATGGCAGATTCAGCATCAGTATTCACGATGAGGTCCGTTACTTAGTGAATAGTGAGGATAGATATCGAGCTGCACTGGCATTGCAGATTACTAACCTCCTCACACGGTAAGAGTTTTTGTTGGTTACTTTCACTTTTAGAAAGTCAAGGGTGTTTAGTCTGTCATTTAATCTACCAAACAAGCACCCCTCCCCCCCTCACCTGTATCAACACAACAATAAGTCTTATTGCAGCAGCACCATGGGCCTGTACACGCAATAAATGCAAATATATAATTGAAAAAGTTCAATAAATTAATAACTACAATACATGTCCAAAAAAAGCCCTGAAGTATCAAACACAGTTCATAATTAAGGTTAGTATCGTGCTCAAGAGCCTGATGGTTATCGGGAAGATAGACACAAAATGCTGAAGTAACTCAGGTGGTCAGGCATCTCTGGAGAAAAGGAATAGGTGATGTTTTGGGTCAAAACTCTTCTTGTTGGGAAGAAGCTGTTCTTAAATCTAGTGGTCATGGTTTTCAGACTACTACACATTCTTACCGATGGTCGGAGAGAAATGGAAGCGTGACCAGGGTGTTGTCTTTGATGATTATTTTACAAAAAACTCCAGTGTTGTGTGGGAAGGAACTGCGGATGCCGGTTTCAACCAAAGGTAGACACAAAAAGCTGGTGTAACTCAGTCGGTCAGACAGCATCTCTGAGAAAAGTAATAGGTGACGTTTTGGGTTGATACCCTTCTTCAGGCTGAGAGTCAGGGGAATGGGAAACGAGAGATGTGATATAGAACAAACGAATGAAAGATATGCAAAAAAGTAATGATGATAAAGGAAACAGGCCATTGTTCGCTGTGGGCCAGGTGAAAATGAGTTACAGACAATGAGACTCAAGACGACTGAAGCTCGAACACCTTGGGAGGAATAGAGAGCTCCAGTGTTGAGCTGAGCAAGTGTTTTAAATGCCTCTTGACCAAAATCCCGACCACATGCATAAATCCAAGAATGTGCAAATTGCAACGGATTATTGGGAATTACCCCTCTTTTGCTATTACATCAATCTATATTACTAAAAGTCAGATCTTGACCACTTCCTGTTGTTCTGTATATTGATTTTAGAAAAAACGCTGCCACTTACGGCTGTGATTTTTGGCCATCTTACTCAGAGTCCCCCTCCGCTGCGCAGGACGAGGATTATTCCCATCGATGAAAAATAAAAGTTATTAGTGTTTAAAAAATGTTGAGATTCTCTCTCCTGAAGGCCACGCCCCTTCCGGAGGGACTATAAAACCCAGAAATGCCCCAGTCATTCTCTGCAAGATGGGGGAGCGAGAGGGTCATGTCTCTCAGTCTGAGCTGTGAATGACACTGAACACACATCTACTAAACTGTGAGTGGTTTTACTGACCTGTCAGTGCCCTTAATGTGGTTTGAAAATATAGTTTGGAAATGCTAAAGCTGTGTTGCCTTTGGTTTGGAAATGATAAAGCTATGTTGCCTTTGGTTTGTAAATGCTATAGCTGTGTTGCCTTTGGTTTGGAAATGCTAAAGCTGTGTTGCCTAATTAAAGTTGCCTTGCCTTCTATATAATTAAAAGTCTAATCTTGACCACTTCCTGGTTGCGTTTTATATTGATTTTAGAAAAAACGCTATCACGTACGGCTGTGATTATTGGCCATCTTACTCAGAGTCCCCCTCTGCTCATCAGGTGCCGAGGATTTTTCCCATCGATGAAAAATAGGAGTTATTAGTGTTTAAAAAATGTTGCAATTCTCTCTCCTGTCAATCACGCCATGAAGGCCACACCCCTTCTGGTGGGAGACTATAAAAAAAACAGAAGTGTGGGCGTAGCTCAGTCTCTGCAAAATGGAGGAGGGAGAGATCACGACTCGCTGTCCATAATGACCTTGCACCCTGCTTGAAATGGTATGAAACTGCATTTGAATTTGGTGGCCTTGCACCCTGCTTGTAGTGGTAAGAAACTGCACTTGTATTTGGTGGCCTTGCACCCTACTTGAAATGGCATTTCAGGGAATGGCCATGAGTTAACTGCCTGCCCACCAGCCGTGAGTGAGCTGCCAGCACAACAGCCTTTTTAAAAAAAAAAAAAATTTTTATTAGAGTAGGTAAGCAGTGAATTAGCCAACACATATTATGATAGCAATATTTTGTGTACAACAATCATACATTATTAATATTATCAAATGAATCATTTTGTCTAATATATTTTCAAATAAAGAGAGAAAAATACAATGAAAATCAAAAAGAAATCATAAAGAATGGAATAATTTACCATTAATACATCAGATAAGGAGATAATTGGAGATAAGATCAAGGAATATAGAATATAACTTTTCATCTAATCCTGGGTCCAAGTTTCAGTTAGGGTTCCTTGCCGAACCGATCTACCCTTTTAAGTAATCAATGAAAGACCATATTCTAACAAAAACTTCTTGTTTGTCCACTCGGGCAAATCTGATTCTTTCCAGGTGCAGGGTCTCCGACATTTCCGTAATCCACATTTTAATTGTGGGGGATATAGGGCCTTTCCAAAATTTTAATATTAATTTCTTCCCAATTATTATACTGTAATCTAGGAAATTTCTTTAACTTGTTGTAAGTGTTAAACTTTGTTCTGATATTCCAAGTATTATTAATTTTGAGTCCTGATCCAATTTAGTATTAATAACTTCAGAAGTTATTCTAAAAATCTCAATCCAGAAATTCTTAATTTTTATACAATTTGCAAAAGTATGTGTTAAATTAGCCTCTGGATGCTGACATTTATCGCAGATAGAGGAGACCTGTGGTAAGATTCTATTCAATTTAACTTGAGTAATGTAATCTATGTAATACTTTAAATTGTATTAAAGCATGTCTGGTATTTAACGAGCATTGGTGTATATATTGTAAACTTTTGTCCCATATATCTTTCGTTATGGGTTGGTTTATTTCATTTTCCCATGTATGTCTATATGATTCCGTCGATGGTATCCCGCTATCTAAAAGGGTATTATAAATATAAGTTGTTAGTTTTTCTGTATTAGGATGCTTATTCAAACATCAAGGATTTCTGGTTCCTTATTCCTATAATCTTGTGTATTTGATTTAACATACTCTCCGAGTTGTAGATATCGAAAAAAAATATTTGAGTGTAATCCATAAATTTGTTGTAATTCCTGAAATAAAATAAAAGTGCCTTTCTTATAAAGGTGTTCCATCTTTTTGATTCCATAGTTTTTCCATTGTGTAAAATCTTTATCCAGCATGGAAGGTTTGAATAAGGGATTGTTTACAATAGGGAGACAGAGTGGTATATTATCCAATTTTAAAGCCTCTTTTAGTTGTTTCCAGATTCGTGTACCACTGTATATTATAGGGTTTTCCCTATAGGTTTTTTTGTGCAATTTTGTCGGTGCAAATATAATCGAACTGATTTCAAAAGGTAAACAGTCCTCCTTTTCCATCCTTAACCAGCTGCGAGACAGCCGCCAGCCTAAGAATTCATTCGGTCCACAACATCCATACTAGCCCTCTGGAAACTAGTCCCTTCAGCCGACAACACCCATACTAGCGCTCGGTGGCGAGGTGGAATATTGCGTTGGGGGACCAGCCCTCCCGTGTGATGCTGGGACCCAATGGGTCCCACTCAGTCTAATTTTATACTAAATGTGAAGAATAATCAGAGAATACTTTGTTCCCATTTAAAGGTATTTCAAGAATTAGCACCATCAAGCCAGGAAAAAAGTGGGAGATTAAGGCAGATAAAATCATTTTAATGTTTGACAAGATGAAATATAAAAACGCTCTAATATGTATTTAATGGAATATTATAAAGTGACCCGTACTAATAGTGAATCACAATTTTCCAAATTTCCAGTTGCATGTTTGCCCACAAGCTTGAGATGCAGGACCTGCCACAGTCCGTGGCATTCTTTAGCACGGTGGACATCGATCATTGCCTGAGGAAAGAAGTGATGATGGATTGCCAGACTCCATCTAATACTGCGGGGCTGCAGAGACGATATGGGATCCCACCAGGTGAGTTTAGTTTAGAGATGCAGCGTACACCCGCACTATCCAACATACAAGGGACAATTTACAATTTTACCAAAGCTAATTAACATACAAACCTGTACGTCTTTCGAGTGTGGGAGGACACCGGTGAAAATGCATGCAGGTCACGGGGAGAACGTACAAACTCCGTACAAACAGCACCTGTAGTTGGGATCCAACCCAACGCCATAAGGCAGCAATTCTACCACTGCGCCACCATGCTGCGAGGTTGAGTGTGAGTTGTGTAATGCGACAAAATATAAATCACGTTTAACTGAACAAATGGCTTGAGATGAGAATGAATGGATGCCGGAAAGCTGGAAGGTAAATGTTCAGGAAGGCAGAGAGGAATGCTGATATCAAACTCAATATATTAATCTAACTTAATACAATCGGTTTTTATTGGAATTTGGGTGCTTTTCATTTCATTTAGTGGGATATATTGTGGCTACTTATGCTTGAGGAGACATTTTCCAAGTTAAACTAAGCTGAGTGTGGAATATTGCTATTTCTAAGTTTATTTAAAATATTTTTCTGAAAATGTCTATTTTAACAGCAGTGAACACCCAATAACACAATTGGTGCAGCATGTTCCTGTCTCAGTAAAACGAATCAGAGGGTTGGCTTGATGCTTGTTTGTTTGTATTTACCAACATTGTATCCATTGGACTCATTTTCGAAACTTATTATGAATATCTGCTTTCAATTTATGAGGATGTTACTGGGTCTGGAAGGTTGGATATAAGGCTGGGCTGGATCTTTCTCTTCCTGGGGAAGGGGGGAACCTTTATAGAGGTAATTAACAAGGACACAAAAAGCGGGAGTAACTCAGTGGGTCAGGCAGCATCCCTGGAGAGAAGGAATGGTAACGTTTTGGGTCGAGACCCTTCTTCAGACTAGTTGGGGAATAGGGAAACGAGAGATATAAATGATGACGTAGAGAGATAAACAACAATTAATGAAAGATATGCAAAAAAGTAACGGTGATAAAGGAAACAGGCCATTGTTAGCTGTATGTTGGGTGAAAGCGAGAAGCTGGTGCAACTTGGGTGGGGAGGGATAGAGAGAGAGGGAATGACGGGGTTATTTGAAGTTAGAGAAAACAATATTCATACCACTGGGCTGTAAGCTGCCCAAGCACAAGGGGGTATGGATAAGGTGAATATCCCTTTCTTTTCCCTAAGCACTAGGAATCTAGCTAGCTTGTAGTCTGCTGGACTCAAGCAGCAGAGTTTGCAGCCATGTGTTGGGTGTTCATGTGAGAGAACCCCATTTTCTGGCACTTACAGGCCATGGTGGTAGTTTACTGTGGAATTGCTATTATTTCTGGTATAATGGTCTCAAGAAATCCAATAATTCTTGCATCTTGGAGGAAGATAATGTGGCAAATTGACGCAGACAGCATTCTGTCTTCTCGACTATTTATATCCAATATGTTCCTGGCTGGGATGGTTAGATTCTAGGATCGTGATCTTAAAATAACCAATTGACTATTCAGGGCTGCAATAAGATTTTTTTCACCGAGAGGTAATCGATTTTTATAATTCTCTTCCCACAAGGGCTGTTGTTGAGTAGATCAAAGGCAGATTGTTTGTTCATAATATATTGAAGTAAAATGGCATTGAAGTAGAAGAACAGCCACAATTAGAGCCGGTGCAAGAGGCTGAAACGCCACTACCTACTTTGTTTTCATGTTTATTAATCCTGGGACATAAAAGTTTTTGTGAGGAAATATACCTGAAAGCAAAAACAAAGGAATGTAAAAACGCAGTTGACAGAACGGATCAGGCAAGACATTCACTGCCTGAAAAGGTTCAAATCTTGCAATGTGGTAGGGGGGAGGCAAAGCCATGATACAAATTTAGAAATGCAAGACATGAAAGGGCCATTTTGTGCCAATGAATGGCTAATTGTGACGTGGATAAGTTATCATTGGAAGGTGATCATGAAGGAGGGAGACAACTGTACTTCTCTGAAGAGAAAATCTCAGTGACAAATGGGAGGAATAAAACAATTAAGAACATGGAAATGACCTATAGACTGAAGTCTTTAAAAAAAAATCTTTCTATGATTGAACTAACTCAGCAACATTTCACTCTAAATATATTTAACTAATTTGAGTATTTAAATTGAATACTTTCATCCCTTCTTGGTTGAATATGATGCACATCCACAGACTAAACAAACAAATGGGCTCACTGGTGCGAGGGCTGCAGTTCCTCTGGTCTACAATGTACAACATAATTGACAGAGGGTGTTGTGAGAGCTGTGCAGTACCAGATGTTAATTAATTAGCAGCTTTTACTCTTTGCTTTAAAAGATTAAGTGGCAGCACTTTAGTCATTATCATTTGAACCTTGCAAAATATACATCTGTGTTTTTTGGCACCATCTGTGCAAAAAAAAAAAAATCGTATAAAGTTCCGAGTCCTGGCAAATGGCCCATTTAGCATTGCCTCCCCGCAAGCACAGTTTTTGTCGGGATTTTTGTCAACCTCTCGAGCAGTAGATTGATACAGACTATATCCAAGTCCAATCATAACCCTCCCTCTGGTTCCCCAGGATGGATAGTTTTTTATAATGGGTGATTACATATTAAACCATTTAAAACTGGAGTGCTGCAGAGGAAATCTGAGATAGAGAACGTATTATCAAACAAGATTGTTACTGATGACTGTCGGGTGATTTTATTTTGGACAGAAATTGCACAGAATAACTCAGTGAGGATGCCCCTTGTCCTTTGCCCACCCACTTCATCGGTTGAAGGTCTTGAATATTCACTGTGTTAAGTGTTGCTGTAATTCACCTCTCGCTGCCAACAATAGAAGCAGCAGTCAGGGCTATCATGCCTGTTTGTCCATAGGCTCTTCGTCTAAATGGGGTGCATAGTCAGAATGAATCCTATCCTTCCATATACAAAGCCAGTGCATGCTGGAAGCAAGACAGCCGGTTGAGGGAAATAGGTTGTTAATACCAACAACTAGAGCAGTCCTGAACTACTTTCTACCTCATTGGAGACCCGTAGACTATCTTTGATCGGACTTTACGGGGTTTATCTTGCACTAAATGTTATTCACCTTATTTCCTTTATCGTATATTTGTACACTATGGATGGATTGATTGTAATCATGTATATTTTTTACCGCTGACTGGTTAGCACGTAACCAAAGCTTTTCATTGTACCGCAGTACACATGCCAATAAACTAAACCCAAACTTGTGTGGAACTATGTCCACAGAATATAGCTGTGCCGTTAGCACAGGAAATATCTTTGGTATCCTTGGGCTTGAGTAGCAAACTTATACTTTAAAAAAATATTAGATTGCTTCACAAAACCATTGGGTGTGCTGTCAAATGAATGACATTTGATGAGCACAAATCTACTTTATCCACATCTAGACATATTCATTTAAAGGCTACTCAGTAATTTGGAAAAGAACAAGTCAAGATTAAATAACTTCATTTTCCATACTTTGTATAATTTATGGCTTTTTTCTCCCGCAGGAGAGGCATTAGATATTTACCAAATCATTGAAAAAACAAATGGTTCCCTTAACAAAAGAAAATAAGTACAGAACAAGAGATCTTTGGACTACAAAAGACAACTGGGAAAGTAACAACACAGTTCCCCCACAATGGTGTGTGGTTTTCCTGCAACATAAATGGTAAAAATGGAAGCTCCAAGATCGCTCATTTGGCCCAACGTCTGGAATTCAGAATGGGAAATGATTCAAGCTTGGCAGAGACCGATTGTGAGTGGCTTACATCCTGTGGTGGGTGCAAGCTGAACTCTAATGTCCCCACTTACTGGACTAATTATTCACCATTGCTCGAATTCATCTTTTCCTTCTTTTCTTTTTCGGTTCTCGGTTTTCATCTACGGCGGTATTTGACTAAATAAAGAAAGTAAAGTCCCACTATATTAATTGCACAATATGGACACCTCTGTTTAAATATACGTGCTTCATTTAACACAGAATTTCAGCATTACTGAAAGACTACTTCTCTTTCCTGTGTTGTAATTACTATAATTGTATCAGTGTGAGATATGAACAACCACTTGGCAAATCAACGTGATTATTTCCCAGTGATTATTCATGGGTCAGGGATTAGAACCACTGGGTAGCAGTAATAACGGGGTGTATTTAAAGTCTCTTGGAACAAGTATGGGATTTGGCACATTTCTCACTATAATTGTGTGCTCCGTCCTCATTACCCTTCACTAATCAAAAGGGAATCAACTTGCACATTTAATCAAAGCAGAAAAGTTCAGTCTTTTCCATTCCAACTATGTGAAATTCCTGACCTAATATAATATGCTCTCTATACATTGATTGCGTAAGATTAAAAACAACATTTGTATATAATCATGCTAAGAACCATGCTGGTTTCTTTACATGTTGCAATGTTTAAAATGGCGATATAAAAAATTCACCCTGAAATCAGTTTTGACTATCTCCCAGTCCACTTTGCACTTTACATGATTGAAAATAAAACTGCAGTAAAGAACCAGCAGGTCAGGCAGCATCTATGGACTGGGAAACCAAGTTCACGTTTCAGATACATGTAAAGCAATATGGGTTTTTTTGTACAGACGATGCCTGTCAGGTGTGTACCTCCAAATTATATTTTTTTATTGCACGATGAAATCGTAGACTATGCTCAGTCTAGAAGACTGCCAGGTTTTTTAAACCAAATTGTTCTGTTCAAGATGCAGGTATCCATGGTCTCTAATTTTAAGTAACACCTGCATTCCCTTTTCCCCCCACCCTGATGCTGGTTTAAACCGAAGATAGATGCAAAAAGCTGGAGTAATTCAGTGGGACAGGCAGCATCTCTGGAGAGAAGGAATGGGTGCAATTTTGGGTCGAGACCCTTCTTCAGACCCATTCCTTCTCTCCAGAGATGCTGCCTGTCCCGCTGAGTTACTCAGACATTTTGTGTCTCTCTCCAGCTTTGTTCTAGCCTTTTCCTACCTCCAATGACCCCCCCCCCCCCGGGGTACCGACCCAGAAACGTTTACCTGTGCATCATCGTCATTCCCATCCTGCTGAGCATCGCCCTCCTCCTGCTCCTGCAACGCTGCATCCAACGTGGCTGCATTAATGCGGAAATCCCGGGACGTGCTGAGCTTCATATACTGCATTAAGTTCACCTGCAAGGAGGAAAAACACTCCCTCGGTAGAATGTGAGGTGAACCACACAAAGGCACAAGCTGTTCAACAGCGAAATAAAACGATCCGTGAAGACCACAGGTTGGTAAAGATCATTCATATATCATGGTTGGATGAAAGGATGAAGCAAGTCAATCAATTCATTTTTTCTAGAAGGAAGGATAGGCCAAAAGGCCACCTTCATCATAAGATTTATGAGGAAAGGAAAGAAACTGAGTTCACTGATTTTCTACAAGTTGTCCATTTTCTCATTGATATTATGCAAGCATACACTGTGTAGAGAATTATTCACTATGGCAGATTAGTTCAGAGACAGAGTACAACAAACGTGCAGCAGATATAGCAGAGTTTAGAGATACAGCATTGAGTCCACGCCGACCATCGATCACACTAGTTCTGTAATCCCACTTTCGCATACACTCCCCTACACTCTGGGGGCAATTTACTGGGGCCAATTAACGTCTTTGGGATATCGGAGGAAGCCCAATGCGGTTACAGAAAGAATGTGCAATCTCCACCCAGACAGCATCCAAATTCAGAATCAAACCTTTGTTTCTGGTGCGATGAGGCAGCAGCGTCACTGTGTCCCCTCTGCCCCATTACTGAATAAACCAATAACCTTAACCAGATTCCTGAAACTGTAAAGTTTGGGATAAACCTTCCTTCAGTAAACGTACTGAAGGAGCAGTTGGAACAATTAATTAAGTGAATGGCTCATGGTACACACTCAAACTTATTCTTTAAAGGCTGTCATTTTGAATTTGTTCATCTTCACCATCTTTAAGGACTAAAAGTCAGGGGTTGTAGAATATTAAATTAAAACAACATGCATATTATTGCACTTCACTGCCACACTAGTATAACATGTGGCAGCAAATTCAACACTCTGCAATAGTGATCTAGCTCGCGGCAGTTACTACTAGTAGGAATCAATAGCACAGCCTTGCCATCGGTTGCACTGTTTTTGACTGGGTGCTACTTTGAACAATCGCAATATTTTTTAGAACACCTACATGAATATTTTTGTTAATCAATATTTCTTACAGGCAAATATATTGTAGATTGTGATGGGTAAAGAATAAAATTTGAATCTAAATATATCTAGAAAATTGAATAAAGCAACAAAATGATAAATCAGGACCTTGGACCTAATTATATGTTGATAATTTGTTTTGTCGTTTAATGATATTCATCTGGCACATTTGGTCAATCTTCCTGCACTTGTAGGGAGGAGAATGAAAGCAGAAACACAACTAATCCAAAGGAAGTTGGGTTTGTTTACTTTGGAATGTTAATCATAGTTACACAATTACGAATTTATCACAATTTATTTCAATATCATGAAAGTAATATTGAAGATGATACAAAGCACAACGTGCTGGAGGAACTCAGCTGGTCAGGCATGATCTGTGCAGGGGATGTTTTGGATTTGGGTTGGGACCCTTCTTCAGGCTCAAAATTTCCATAGAAGATGCTTGACATGTCGAGTTTCTCCACTAATTTGTGTTTTGCTCAAAATTCCAGTATCTGGCGTAACTTGTGGCTCAATTGAAGATGATACTAATGATCTCAAGGAGGTTAATTATTTCTATTTAATTTAGTGCATTTTATCTTTGCAGATTAATGCAGATCATAAATTAACAGGATTTTGCTGAAAGTTGAAGGACAGTTATCTACCTTTGATTTCTTGGTCAGGTGGATCAGGAATTTCTCATACTGCTCAATGGCAAATATTAGGTTGGGTACGGGCTTGGTTTCACGTAGAACTCGAGCCTGAAAATAGAATAACACGATTATAGGCAGCTTATCCTGAGGGGACATTCGCACCGTATCTATGAGAAGAGAAATAATGATTGCAGCACAAGCTTTTATATGCGCTTAGTATTCACAACTATCCAATGTCTAAATCTCAATGTCCACAGCAATTTCTAAATTAATTTCCACAAATGAGTAGATGACAAAGAACATGTGTCAAGATTCTGTTTCCACCGTGTTTTAGATAATGTAATAATTAATAAATGCTTGTAACCAAATGGTTAAATCAAAAAATATTTTTTACAAATTGTGTCACAAAAGGCCACAAGCAAAAATTAGCAAATAACTACAACAAAGACTAAAGGTAGACAAAAATGCTGGAGAAACTCAGTGCATGAGGGAGCATCTATGGAGAGAAGGAATGGGTGAGGTTATAGTACTGTCTCCGCCTCTTCCTTTCTTTTTCCCGCCCCCTCCCCGACATCAGTCTGAAGAAGGGTCTCGACCCGAAAAGTCGCCTATTCCTTCTCTCCATAGATTGCTGCCTCACCCGCTGAATTTCTCCAACATCTGCAGTTCTTTTTTAACCAACAAAGACTAAAATCCCTCAACTTCACGTATACTGATAGGTGGAGGGTCAAAGACTGTTTAAGAATCAATGATTGATTGAGTGATGCAGCCTGGGAACCGGCACTTTGGCCAACCGAGTCCACTCCGACCATCAATCATTTGGACACTAGTTTTGTGTTATCCCACTTTCGCATCTATTCCCTACCCACTAGGGACAATTTACAGAAGCCAATTAAACTACAAATTCACACGTCTTTGGGATGTGGGAGGAAACCAGAGCACTCAAAGGACCGACGTGAAGAACAACGGAGGACCCGGAGTGGGGGGGAACCGCTGTGAGGGTCGATGGGAGAACAAAAGAGGGGCACTCTAGAATCCTCTGCCCAGGAGATAAGTCTGTGTTTGTTTGTTCCGGTGAAGCCACTCTGCACACGGCAGCCAGCTAACAGTTGCTTGTCTTTTTCTTTTTTTCACTTTTAACTTCAACCTTTTGTGTATCTTTTGTGTTGCGACTGTCGGCACACCAATTTCACTCCAGGGATAAATAACGTTTTATCGTATCGTATCGAAACCTTTGCAGGGAATAATAGGGAGGAAGTGCAAGATCCAACCAACACCGCGTGAGGTCAGGATCGAACCCTGGTCTCTGGCGCTGTGAGGCAGTAGCTCTACCAGCTACACCACTATACCGCCCACTAATCAGTGATGCACATCAATTTATCAATGGTTGACGTAATGGTTGAATAAGGCTGAATGAGCCAAGACAATAAATACAGTTCCCCATTTTCATTTACACTGAATAAAACGCTTCTAATCCAGGTTAAAGATTTTGCCGATTGTGTACCGTTGCTGCGGTAATCGATGCCATCTCCTTTTTGTCCTTTTTCTTCTCTGCGCCTCCTCCAAAGCTCATCGTCTCATTCTGGATATTCTAGTCAGGAAACACGAAAGTTAGAATGATCAAACATTTGTTTCCACATTGATCTGCTCCACAACAGTCACAAGATATACACGCACTTACAATAGCTTTGGCAACACAAATTAGGTTTAACCTATGATTTGTAACTTTGGCAGGGGAAGATGGAACTCCCAAATTATCAATGATTGACATCTCAAATAGAAGAAATACAACAAATGAAATAAAAATGTTTAGCAAACTATTTTAGAAACAAATTATCGATACTTGCCTTTATTTACATGAAACTAGTCACCTTAGCAAATAAACAGTTTCGGACCAGAGGGCACAGCCTCAAAATCAAAAGCACGTGGCTTTAGAATGGAAATGAGGAGGAATTTTTTCAGCCAGAGGGTAGAATTCATTGCCACAGATGGTGTGGAGCAAAGTCATTGTGTATTTTTAAAGTGTGGATTGATAGATTCTTGATTAGTAAGGATGTCAAATATTACAGGGAGAAGGCAGAATTGAGTTGGGAGGGAAAAAATAGATCAGCCATAATCGAATGGCGTTGCAGACTTGATGGGCCAACTGGCCTAATTCTGTTCCTACGTTTTATGATCTTATGCTTGTTGTGCCGCTTAAGAATAACTGCAGATTGCAGTTCAACCCCTGTTTTTTGGAAGAATAACAAAGATTGCTGTGACAAAATGCTGATATGTCAGGCAGCCAATCTGGAGAGAAGGAATGGGATGACGTTTCAGGTCGAGACTTCTTCAGACTGATGTGGGAAATTTGTACCCCTTGGGCCAGGGGAAACATCAGTCCATGTTCATGCTTATATTTCTTATTCAGTGGCCAAAACTGGAATAGATGTACATGTATCATGTAAGATGAGAACTAAGCTTATCTTAAATCACTATCAGTGTTGCCATCTCGACAACCTAGTTCATGTCTCCTCTTCTCAATCGTTCTTTCTGCAATATTACACCAACAACCTCTAATGGGACTGAAGCTAATGTTCAGAACTAACAGGTCGGTGGGGTCGCTGCGAGACAGCTGCACTGCCAGCAGCATGTTCGTCATTTTTTCCCTTATTTTTGGTGTGTCTAGTGTCAGTTTGGGTATCTCTCGGTATGTCTTATGTGGGGGTGTGGGGGGTGGGGGAGAGGGGAAAGTGGCAAACCGCTTTCGGCCGTCTCCTCCAAGGTGAGGCGATTTTTTCCATGTCGCCTCCCTCGCGGCCTAACATCATGGATTGGAGCGGCCTTTCCCGGAGTTGGGCTCGGAGCATCGGCAGCAGACGCAGCGTGGCCTTTCCATAGTGGAGCGGGCGAACCCTTGCCGGGGGTCGCCAGAGAGGACTGCTCCGAATGCTGGCCTGGTGTCGTTGATATCATGGGGCTGTGGTCTGCGGAGCTTTGATCCGTGGGCGGGGCATGGACTTCTCATCCGATGCCTGGGATCCCTCACTAGGGATCGCCGGAGAAGAGCTCCGTCCAGCCGGCCTATAACATCCTGAAGCCATGGACTCCGATTTGGAACCTCCAAGAGTGTGTTTCACCGCCCTGACGTCAGAGTTTAGATCATCCCAACACGAGGGCCTGGACATCGAGGGCCGTCTGTAGCGGCTACTACGGGGGGGGGGTCTATGGCCCCGACCACGTGTGAACAAGGGAGGAGGACTAGCTCAACTGCCTTCCACCAGTGAAGAATGCTGTGGTGGATGTTTGTGTTCAATTTTATTGTGTATCATGTGTTCTTTTAAGTGTATCGCTGCTGGCAAATTCATTTCACTGCATGTAATGTGCATGTGACGAATAAAATTGACTTTAGCTCTGACTTTAATGGGAAGCCTTTCCACTTGCCATTGTTCCCATTCAGGACCAAAATTACCCGAAGCTCAGCAATTGAGCGGCAGTGAAGCAGACATCATTACATGTAACACACAAAATTGACCCTCTGCAACCACAAATATTAAATCGCAAACATATCAAAATTGTTTGAGAATAATAACCAACAATAAATACTAAAAATGAATAGTTACTTGCCTGAACATAGGTTATAAAAGCATAGCACTGTGGGGTCAGATGAGATCCCGAAAGTTTAACCTAAAGACAACAGATCAAAAATGCATTAGCACATTCTTACTTTCCATGAAATCAGAGAATAGGAGATGGGCTGCATGTTTGTCCAAGATACCATTCAGCCCTCAATCTTAGAGTCACAAAGTGATACGGCGAGGAAACAGGCCCTTCGGCCCAACTTGCCCACACCGGCCAACATGTCCCAGCTGCACTAGATCCACCTGCTTGCGTTTGGCCCACATCCCTTCAAACCTGTCCTACCCATGCACTGTACATCCATCTTATAATTCTCTAATCTCTACTGGAAGGGCTGGATGTGGAGAGGATGTTTTCACTAGTGGGAGAGTCTTGGACCAGAGTTCAAAGCTTCAGAATAAAAGGACGTACCATTAGAAAGGAGATGAACAATTTCTTTAGTCAGTGGGCGGTGAATCTGTGGAATCCATTGCAACGGATGGCTGTGGAGGCTAAGTCAATAGATATGTTTAAGGTGCAGATTGACAAATTCTGTATTAGTACGGGTGTCAGGGGTTACGGGCGGGAAGGTAGGAGAATGAGGTTGTGAGGAAAAGATAGATTGAATTATGTAGACATGATGGGCCGAATGATTTAATTCTGCTCCTGAAACTTATGAATTCTGTAGAAGCTGCCATGGGGGAAAATCAGGAATTTTCACCTGCTTTTATTCTTGTAATAATGTGAAACTGGTGGAGCCTGGAAGCACATTGTTTCTCATGCTTTAGTTCAGCATTGTTTTTGAATATGAACATTTAAGGCCCAAGGAAGATTTTCTGCATATGGTAAGTACAAGTTTTTGTTAGCATTATGCCGTATATGCAAAAGGGCACATTGTAGCTGTAATTTCCTACAAGAACCAGCTTTGAAAAAAGGCAAACACAGAGGGCAAAAATCAACCAATTATCACAAGATAAAAGCAGTGAAAGTGGACCACATTGAATAGAACGGTACAGCACTGAACAGGCCCTGCGGCCGACAATGTCAGTGCCGAACATTATGAAGTTAAACTAATCTCTGCCTGCACGTGATTCAAATCTCTCTATTCCCTGCATATCCATGTGCCCACCCAAAAGCCTCTTAAATGCCTCTATCGTATTTGCCTCCACCACCGCCCATGGCAATGCGTTCCAGGACTCCAGGAACCTCAGTGGAAAAAAAAAACATGCCCCTCACATCTGCTTTAGACATTGTTCCTCTCACCTTAAAGCTATGCTGTCTAGTCTTTGACACTGCAAAAAAGGTTTGATCACCCGTTCACACCAGTTCTATGTTATACCAATTTCGCATCCATTCCTTACACACTAGTGGCAATTCATAGAATATTTTACCTAAAAACCTGCACGTCTTTAGTATGTGAGAGGAAACAGAACCACCCAGAGGAAACCTATGCAGTCACAGGGAGAACGTGCAAACTCCACACAGACAGCACCCAAGGACTGGATGAAACGCGGGTCTCTGGCGCTGTGATGCAGAGGCTCTACCAGCTACGCACTGTGCCGCCCTGTGAACATCAATCGGCTTGTTTCAAACGCTCCACCAACTAGCAGTATTCATTTGCTGCACAAGAATTAGCAGTGCATTGATTTGCTGCCCTCAGGTGGTAGCACAGTTTGTAAAAGAAAATGTAACATTGATATTTTCAGCAACTGATCCTCTCACATACTATAAAACATAGAACTAAATTTGATATATATTGCATTAAACATAAGGGAAAACAGTTATTGAAATAATTTTGACTGTCATTTACCAAAGGGAGATAAATCCAGATGACAAAATTGCAAATTACACCATGCTTTACATTTGCTATCAAATAACATAAGCCTTATACTTTAAAAAAATATCAAGTTAATAAGCGAGTTCGGTATTCCAACTGCGCATACCCAGGTCATAGGCCACAAGCGAAAAACAGTCTGGGGAACGGTGGTGCTGCATTGTGTGCAGACTTGCGTTTCGTCCGTGGTTGGGGTCAGGCCCGGCTCTCCGTCCCCTCCCCAGGTGTCCCGTCCCTGTCCAAAGGTGTCCGTGGTGGCCTTGGGCTGGCGGGGCGGCCCTGGACTTGCAGCCGCTGGCTCCAGCTCGGCTCTGCCTGCGCGCCGGTTTGGCCGGCTGCCCTCCATCTCCATCCCTTCCCCTCACCGAGATCCTGCTGAAGATGGGCAGCCGCCGGGCCTGCTCGAAGACGGGCGACTCGGAGCCGCTGCTGCTGGAGTTGGCCTGGTCGGAGAGAGAGTCTGCGGACGGGCTCCTGCCGGTCATGGGGAGGCCGGGCGCCCGCTGGAGCTGCTGGTGTTGTTGGTGGTGCTGGCGGCAGCATCATCCCCCTCCCTTGCCCAGCCCCAAGCCCAGCGTCCAGGCCAGCTCCAACTCCAGGTCGGGGCTGAAAGCCGCCTGCAGCGCGACACAGTCGAGCGTCGGGCCGGAGGAGGCCGAGCCCAGGATGGCGCTCTGGTGCAGGCGAGGCCGGGGTCCTTGCACCTCCACAGAGTTGTGGATGAAGTGGCAGCGGGTACCGTAGGGGCAGAGGCCGGTGGTGTGGAAGTGGCTTGTACTTGGGGTGGCGGCTGATGGAGCGCTGCTCGGCCAGGCCATGGGCGAACTGGCACTTATTGCCGTAGCGGCCCATCGGGGAGCATGTTCCTCTGGAGTTGGAGCGGGGTTAGGCTGGAATTGGCGCTTCTCCACGCTGGCTGTGGGCCTATGGGTTCTCCACGCTGGCTGTGGCCTGGGGCCGCTGGTGTCGTTGCTCCGGGCTGTCGGTTGGTCCAGTGGGAGAGGCGGAGGTGAGCTGGGGGGGGGGGGGAACCAAGGATGGTCCAATGGCGGTTTGGCAGCGCTAGGGACACGCTGCCAAACAGGGTCAGATTTTTTCTTTCTTTCAAGTTTGTATTTGTCAGATGGCAGCGCTTTGCCCCCTCTATCTGCCATCTGACAAATACAAACTTGAAAAAAAAATCGGACCCAAACTGTACTCACTGAATCTACAGCGCTTCGTTCGATTTTTATTTATAGCGTTTGACCTTTAACAAATCCCATGATTCCTTGCGTTTTTCAGAATACCGAACTCGCTTATCGTCTTATGAATACTTGACACTGGTCAAGAGAGAGAATGCTATACAATTAAAGTGGTGACTATAGTAAATCATTTGGGATGAATCGCTGAGAAGGTACAACTTGCAAGTGACAGCACTAAGGGAAATGTGATCAGCAACGATAAACTGGCAATAAGAAAATGGCAGACATGATAAATGAGTACTTTTAAATGTTTTCCCAATAGAACAATAACATAAAATAAAATGCCAGTTGTAATGGAGGCCATGGATGAGGAGAAAAAACCTTTAGTATGGTTAACTAAGTGAAGAAGATAATGAGTCAAAATACATTTTTGTAATGTATGAAAGACAAGTTGCATTGTTTTCTAAGATGGGAGAACCAAGTGAAGGAACAAATGATTGCAATTCACAAACTAGGTCATGTGTATTTTGATGGAACTTAAAACTGAGCAAGTGAAGCTTCAGTGAATATTGGCTTGGTTTGATACCATCCCAAATATTGCACAGAGGTTTGGGTTCTGCACTTCAGTCAATATAAATTAGTTTGGAGAGGATGTGGCACAGACACCACAGAATGAAACCAAGGGTTTAGGGGTTACATTGAAGGAATAGGTTGCTAACGAGACACAAGGTGCAGTAGATGCAGGTTTACAAAAAAAGACAAAGAGCTTAAGTAACTTAGCAGCTCAGGCAGTATCTCTGGAGATAATATGTGAAATCAGGTAGCACTTCTGTTGCAGAGGTGATGGTGGAGATTTGGAACTCTTACACTCCAGAGAGGTGAAATGAACTGAGAGTTTAATGAAGGATACAAAGATACATAAATAAAACGGGACTGGAAATTGGTGATGATCTAACAACATAGGTGGAATGTAGAGAGGCTTAATGGTCTACCAACGATCTTATAGGAGGGACTTAATGAAGAATATTAATTATCCCCTCCCCTCAAAAAAAGTTACACAGAATAAATCAGTAGCTTATTACTTACTAATTTCTCAAATCTTGCAGGAAGATGTGCAGCATTTGTTGTGTAACCGTGGATGTACTGGTGGGGGTACAAAAAAGGTATAATTTATTTAGTAACTAGGTTAATTTCACTTCCCTCCCCTCCACCCAATCCTGAGGAGTTTGAGCCAAGAATATTACAATGCAGGCATTTAGAAAAAACCTTTCTGTAAAGCCAGCAAAGTAAAATAATGTTTCCAACATCAGCCTTTTTCGAAACCATACTTAATTTGGTCAACTGGTGCAGAAGGGGAAGGAAAATGGATTCTTCCTTTTCCTTCATAAAACACCCAAGAATAATGAAACACAACTGGATTGATTCCTAATGTGAGAGGGATTTTTTGACTATGTTTGGTGCTGGAAACAGATGATGGCGGGTTGATTACACTCATTGCAATTGTCCGGTCAGAAAAATAATGTCAACCAAAGACCATAAAGGCACACACCTCATTTCACGTATGAACACATGTTGTGCGTTTGCCAACTGGATATTAAATGGATCTTACTTTTCAACATAAGTTCTACCCAATCACATGCTCACCCTGTGATTGAATGATGAGTTAGAATCGTACAACATGGAAACACAGGCTCTTTGACAGAACTTGCCTATGCCGATGAAGATGCCCCATCAACACTAGTCCCACCCGACCGCGTTTGGCCCATATCCCTCTAAACCTCTCTTATACATGTATCTGTCCAAATGCTTTTTAAATGTTGTTTATAGTACCTAGTTCAACTACCTTCTCTGGCAGCTCGTTCCATACAACCACCACCTCTGTGGAAAAAGTTGTTTCTCAGTATCCTATTAAACCTTTCCTCCCTCATCTTAATCAAGTCATAGAGTTATTTAATTCACAGCTATACAACATAGAAATAGGCCTTTCAGCCCCACTCACCCATCCCAACTGTGATGCTGATTTATGCTAATTCCGATCTAAGCCCAGGTCCCTCTTCTCCTTTCCTATGTAAATGCCTTTTAACTGCCCTAATTGTATTTGCCTTTACCAGCTCGTTCAACATAACCAGATGTGTGAAAAGTGTGCCCTTCGGATCTCCTTTAAATTTACTCCCATGAGCTTCTGGCTGCCTTTCAGAGAAAGACTATCTAGCCTATCTCTGCCGCCCATTATTTTATAAACCTTGATACGGTCATTCCTGAGCCTCCTATGTTCCAGTAATAATCATCCCCGGCCCTTCAACATCTTGTAAGTAAAGCCCTTCATTCATGGCAACATCCTGGCAGTTATTATATGGTGATTCACCTTTCAATTTACTTCTGCTTTCTCCACCGTCCCATATAATTCTGAGCACAAGAAGAGAAAATTCATCCTTAAAATGCACATTGTAATTATGGTCCAGTGCATCAGAAATAATCAAGGCCATCACACCTTCAAATTTAGAGACAGTTCCTCCCCAGCTGTTATCAGGTAACTGACCTATTCTATCACCAACTAGAGAGCAGTCCTGACCTACCATCTACATCGTTGGAGACCCTTGGACTCATCTTTAATCGGACTTTACATTGAACTAAACGTTATTCCCATTACCTGTGGCTGGCTCGATTGTAATCACATACATTCGTTCTGCTGACCGGACAGCACGCACCAAAAAAAGCTTTTCACTGTACCTCGGTACACGTGGCAACAAACAGTTCTGCGTACTTACGTATTTTACTAATGAGGTGAGAATGTTATACATTTTGCCCATCTCCTTCAAAAGGATGTCCACACAGCCTCCCGACGGAATGGATGTCTGTATCAGTTCATGGAACGTAGTCAGCAGAGTTCCCAGCTGAAGGATGATGGCTTTCTCTACAGGTTCTCTTGTAGTTGACCCTTGAGAGCTCTCATCTACAAATAGAGCAAAAAAATACGGGTGAGCTAATTTACCAAGAACAATTGCCTTTACTTCCTTTCCTGGTGGCATTGACAGGTTAGTCACCTCCAGTGGTAAATTATTACCAAACCACTGATTCCGTACAGCGTGGCTCCCACAACATTTTCTCACGATCTAAAAGCACATAATACACAGTGGAGAACAATATATTTCAGTGTATGACGATTCATTCGCGTGCTGGCGCTGGAAGAATGAAAGGCCTGGATAGAGTGAATGTGGAGAGAGTGTTTCCACTAGTGGGAGAGTCTAGGATCAGAGGGGACAGCCTCAGAATAAAAGGACACACCTTTAGAAAGAAGATGAGGGGGAATTTCTTTCGTCAGTTGGTGGTGAATCTGTGGAAGTCATTGCCACAGAAGGCTGTGAAGGCCATGCCATTGGGTATTTTTAAAGCAGGTTTACAGCGGCGATAGACACAAAATGCCAGAGTAACTCAGCGGGCCAGGCAGCATCTCTAGAGAAAAAGTATAGGTGACATTTCGGGTCGAGGCCCTTCTTCAGAGTGAGAGTGGGGGGGGGGGGGGGGGGGGGGAAGAAGAGGAAAACTTGAGGAATGAAAAGGTACAGAATTGGTCACAGTTATGCAGAGTGCAGGTGCAAGAAAAACGATTTACATGGATGTTACTGGGACTGGCAGGTTTGAGTTTTGAGGAAAGATGAGACAGCTGCGATTTTTGTTTTGTCCTGGAGTGTAGGAAAAGAGGAAGGAAATGCAAAATAATAAAGAAATTCCAGGCACTGGAACCTAAGCAGCAAGGTTGACTAAAGTGAAAATTGTAATCAAGGGGATGCATAAGGGACAATAGATTTGGAGGAGTCTCTCAGGATTGTAGAGTGAAAGTAGGTGAAAGAGATAGGGAGATGGAAGGCATTGATGCTGTAGCTAAGAATGAAACAGAGTACAGCCCCATCTAGGTAGGCAATGGCGGGAAATAGTATCAACGGAGAGAGAGAGAGAGAGAGAGAGCGAGAGCGAGAGCGAGAGCGAGAGCGAGAGAGAGAGAGAGAGAGAGAGAGAGAGAGAGAAAAAGAAACTGAGTTTGCCGTGATCACAATTACACGTGTAACTTTCCTAAGGCCTTTTCCAGCAGCGGGGAAATCTCATTACTGGGAGAAGAACAAGTTGTTCTAGAAAAGGTATGAGCAATCAGGCAGCTGCAAGCACATTCAAAGACTAAAGTGAAAAGAGCAATTGGATCGAGGCCAGATGAAAAGAGGGGAATTGACTAAAGGGATGGGAAAAGCACCAGCGGCTACCAAACCATTAGCAGCTGCACGCTGGGGCCAGGAGAGCAAGCTAGGTTATTATCAGTTCGAGGGAAAGGAGTTAAAGGAACTGGATGAGGCCCAGGATGCCTTGCGGAGACAAAATGAATACATAGGTGATAGTCACAAAATGCTGTAGTAACTCAGCGGGACTGGCAGCCGCTCTGGGGAGAAGGAATTGTCTCCAGAGATGCTGCCTGTCCCTCTGAGTTACTCCAGCATTTTGTGTCTATCTTCAGTACAACCAGCATCTGCAGTTCCTCCCTTCAGATACATGGGTGATGTAAGGATGTGCGAAAACAATGAAACCCTCACCCAACATAACTCAATGCGTTCTGGATTTTTTTTGTCTGAGATATGTATACTTTATATTCAGATCATACCTGGCAGCCCAAATAAACACACCGTAAGAATTAAGCCATTCAGCATGTCAAGTCTGCTCCAACACTCGATCCCGATTTACTTTTCCCTCTCAACCCCATTCTCCTGCCTTCTCCCCGTAACCTTTGATGCCCTAACTAAACAAGAACCTAACAATCTGCTTTAAAATACCCTTTCATCATCCTCTTTATCTAATTAAACACAAAGTTATTGCAATGACATTAATGTAGTTGCTTCCCTTATTATTGTAGAGAAAGACTGAGGTTGTTTACTTAAGAGATAAAGTGTGGAAACAGGCCCTTTGGCCCATCGAGTGCATGCCGACCATAGATCGCCCTTTCACCAGTTCTCTGATATCCCACTTTCGCATCCTACACATTAGGGGTAATTTACCGAAGCCAATTAACATACAGACTTGTTCGACTTTGGAATGTGGGAGGAAACCAGAGCACCCAGAGTAAACCCATTTGGTCACAGGGAGAACATACAAAGTCCACACAGACAGCACCTGTAGTCAGGATCAAACTCTAGCACTGGCGCTGTTAAGGGCCTGTCCCACCAGCATGCGGACGCATGCGACGAGCACGACCTAACGTGGTTGCTTGAGCCGTACGGCCTCGCGGGGCCGGTCCCACTTCGATCGGCGGAGCCGTATGGAGATGTGCGGAGCTGGTCCCGACATCGCGCGGGGCACCGAACAACTGACACTGCTCAAAAATCCCGGGCGACAACGGCCTGTCGGCCCGCAGCCGCATCGAGGACGTGCGCAACGTCCCGACGCCGTACGCCTAGCATTGCGCGATGACGTCACCGCCCGGCATGCCGTTGCGTGATGACGTCACCGCCAGATGCCATGCGGTGTCCAAATTCAGTCGGCCCGCCTCCTGCACAGCTGATTGGTGCGTATGATGTCAGGACCAGCTCCATACGGCTCAGCGGTTGGAAGTGGTATCGGCCCCGCGAGGCCGTACGGCTCAAGCCACGTTTGGTCGCGCTCGCCGCATGCAGTCGCATGCTGGTGGGACAGGCCCTTTAGGCAGTAGCTCCACTGCTGCGCCACTGTGCCGCCCCAAAAGATAACCAACGTGACTAAAGCTTGGTATTATTTCACTGTTCAGTTATGCACTTAGCTGAGCTTGTATACTACTCCTGTGTTACACTGCGACATTGTGAAGCCACTTGCTGTTCATAGTCCCCTACCTGTCAGAACTCTGTCGGAACTCAGCTGGGCCTTCAGTTTTGTAATAAGCCAATCTACTTCTTCCAAAACCTTCTCCACTTGGGACAAAATGAGCTGCTGTAAAAGAAAATGTACATCAACTATTCATTCTGGTACCTAAATATTAAGTTTCGTTCATTGGTTTAATTCAAACCATCATAAAGTGAAAAGCAGAAATGAGCAGATGCTGGAAATCAGAGAGAAAAATCAGAAAATGCTGGAAATACTCAGCAGGCTGGCAGCAATTGGGGAAGGGGAAACCAAGTCAATGTTTCAGGTTGACGATCTTTAATGGGATTGGAGAAAATTAGCAATGAGACCGCCTGACTTGCTGGAACAAAAACAGAACATACAGGCAAAACTCAGCAAGTTAGGCAGCATCAGTGGAAAAAGAAGCAGTCAACGATGTGGGTCTGCCACCCTTTGACAGACTGCGAAAGGGAGGTGAAAGTGTGTTTTCAGCAGGAGGGAAATTTGGGTGAGGGACACGTGGAACAAATTGAGCACCTGTGAGTATTTTCAGCTTTTACAACAAAATGTCTTTCTTTTTGTTGAACTGCTGCATTTTAATCGCAGAATCGTAAAATGCGGGCATTTGATCCATTATATCAATGCCTGCTTATTATAAATTTAAACTAGTTGCTCCATTTCCCTGTGCCCAGTTAGTTAATTTCAATTCACCTATAAAAGCCATGATTATGCCTGGTTCCACATTTAAAGTAGTGCAATACACATCTTAACTTCTCATGTGTTAAAAAGATCCTCTGCGCTCAGATTATATTTACAGCATTTGTTTTTAGTTTTAGAGATACAGCTTGGAAACAGGCCATTCGGCCCACCGAGTCCACGCCGACTAGACAATTGTCTAGGGGCAATTTACAATTTTTACCGAAACCAATTTACCTACAAACCTGTTCGTTTTTGGAGTGTGGGAGAAAACCAGAGCACCCGGAGAAAACCCACGCAGTCACGGGGAGAACGTACAATCTCTATGCAGACAGCACAAATTGTCAGGATTGAACCCGGATCTCTGCCGCTGTAAGGCAGCAATACCGCTGCACCACCATGTTGCAATATTTATATTTCTGATTTCCAGAGTCCACAGCATTTCCCTTTTGAAATTCCTGGCTCTCTTATTCAGGCCTGCTCCAGATGTATTTTAATTATTTACCTGTCACATGGCAACCCTCTTTAGCCAGATACGATCATTGTTGTTTAATTTCTCCTCCCTCTCACTACACTACCACTCCTTCCCTTTTCTTTATACCTCTATTCCTTTCTCTTAATTTTCATCTGATATAAGTCGTTTAAGTTTTCAAAGATCTGACAAAAAGGACGTCATCCATAAACATGATCTCTGTTTTTCTCTCCATATCTGGTGGAGCAAGTGACTCGCTTGCTGAGTATTTCCAGCAATTTTTAAATCCGATTAAACAATACTTGTACTTGTTTACGTTTGTATTCTTTAGAGTTTAGAGAACAGGGAACAACCCTTCGGCCTACTGAGTCCACACTGATCAGCGATCAGCCCGTGCACTAACAAGGGACAATTTTACAACTTAGCAAAGCCAATTAACCTACAAACCAATACGTCTTTGGAATGTTGAAGGAAACTGGAGCACAAGGAGAACGTACAAACTCCACACAGACAGCACCCGTAGAATTCACTATCTGGCGTACTGTGGTGCACCATAATAAAGTTTGTGGCAACTCCAATAGACAAACTCCTACATTCTCAGGATATTCAGGCTGGCGCAAGAAATGCAGCCTTAAGGGCCTGTCCCACGATGCGAGTTCACCCAAGAGCTCTCCCGAGTTTAAAAAAAAAATCAAACTTGTGGAACTTCATCACAAGTATTTTTTTACTCTTGGAAATTTTTCACACTGTTGAAAAAACTTCACGAGCTTACCGCGTTTTCCGAGTACCTGCCGTTAGTGTTACGAGCCGCTACGAGAAGTCCACGAGCTCCGACATACCCGCTACGTACTTACCACAAGTTTGATTTTTTTTTTCTCGGGAGAGCTCTTGTGTGCACTCGCATCATGGGACAGGCCCTTTACTAGTGTTACGGCAGCACTAAACCAAGAACTAAACTTTAACAAAGCCACTTTAAACTAATACCGCAATGTCAAAAGAAGAATAAACAGTTGCATTACCACGGCAGAGCGGGGGAAGAATGAATCAAGATTCTCGCAAGCTGTTATGAAATCTTAGCATTGCACAACAAGCTCATCTTCACAACTGTCGGGTGAAAATATCTTTAAGGAAATTCTGCTTTGCCATCGCTCTGTCTCTTATCTCAAAAGTCTCTTTAAAACAGAACCACTTATTCTCGCTAGCTTTTCTCACTTAATCATCAGTTTTTTCTCAGTGCTCGCTATTAAATATTAAGTACAGCAAAAGGTACTTATTTCGCAAAGAGCCAGCTACAGTGTGTTTACCACCACAGTTGGAGCAGCAGTCTTCGAGTTCACCATGGCAAAATGGGATTGTTCCTCGATTTCAATGTCCTAGGGAAATCAAACAAGCAACAAATATGAGTTCACACAAAATGGAGGTCAAGAATCATTCAAGCATAAATAATGTAGGGTGCATTGCTACTGGGATAATATCAAAAATAAATGTTTTAAATTTCCAGAGAAATTATAAAACTATTCATAGAAGTATATCCTTAGAATTTGAAATGTTTTAAATAAGATTTCCTTTTACTATCTGAGGGAGAGGGAGGATGAATCTTCCTTCAGCTGAATACAATTTGTGAGGGAGTCCATGCTCATGGACTCTTTCACTGTCTCATGGAAGACAGTGAGGCAGTCCCATCTACTGTCTCATGGAAGGAGCAAGCAGGATGACAAAATCTGTTTTTCTCATTTCAGACATTTTGTTCTAAATCACCAATTACATCGTAACCCCCTCAAGAGGAGGTGTAGTCACAAAAATATCCATCCGAGAGACAAGAATATCTTAATTTTTTACCAGAATCGACATAGTCTGTGAAATTGCACAAGGTTATTGGTATTTAGTCAGGTAACGATGTTAACAAATGTTTCTTGGACTAATTTGGGCAAGATTTACAATCAGATTTTTATTTGAATAATTGGCTGACACAGAATTTGTGGCTCTACTTGATGAAAATAGTAAAGTTGCTCACCAATATTTCAGTCAGCATGCTTGGTTTCTGATTTTAGCGTGAGATATTTAGAAAAGGATTAGGATCTTCTGGCTAGTGATCTCTAAAAATCTAGTTTCTACTAACCGCTTAGTAAATAGATTTGATTTGCAGACCATATCAGGAACCCTAGTAAAGTGCTGAATTTGCTTTAATATTACATTATTATAATCTAATAAAATTGGTTAATTTTCCATTTGATTATTTGCACAAACACTGCAGCACTATTAAGTCATGAACTGATCATACTTTTCGTTCAACAAAGAATAGGCATGCAGCAGAAACTATTTGATTGCTTCCATTCCACCCCTCAATTCAATTTAAATCCCAACTCTTCGGAGGAGTGTTAATAGGAACCTGAGGGGCAACTTTTTTTTTGTACACACACATGGTAGATGTTTGGAATGAGCTGCTGAAGAAGGTAGTTGAAGCAGTTAC
The DNA here is from genome assembly GCA_963514005.1 of Raja brachyura. The sequence goes on from OY740814.1 coordinate 24,432,350, forward strand.
TATCTCAAAGTTTAAAAAGACATTTAGACGTGCATGGATAGGATAGGTTTAGAGCGATATGGACCAGATGCAAGCAGGTGGGACTAGTGTAGATGGGGTTTGTTGGGCCCAAGGACCTGTTTTCGCACTGTATGACTCTACGTGACTCAATTAGCTTGGGCAATCTTTATACGGTGTAAAAACTAAGACAATGTCAGGCATCATCTCTGGAGAACATGGACAGGCGATGGCTCAGGTCAGGACCCCTTCTCCAGACTGATTGTAGGGCGGGGGATGAGTTAGAGAAGGAGAGCAGTAACTATCTTTACATTGTTAAGATGGGTAAAGATAATGAGGACAGCAATGATTGGAACGTATGTTATCTTAAATAGCACTTGTCATGCCTTGGAAACGTTGCACCTAGTTAATCTCTGTGGAGATAGCACATTCTCCCTTTGTCCACCTTGGTTTCCCCTGGGCCCTTTGTATTCCTCCCACATCAAGAGGGCATGTGGGTGGGCAAGGTTAATTAGCTACTCTAAATTACTGCCTGTATGGGTGAATCAGGGAGAATAAAATGGGACTGGGGTCCATTAAAATCCAATTATGTTAATGGTCATTGTGGACTCAATGGACTGAAACACCTATTTCCTTGCGGTATGAGTGAAACTATTTAAACGGAGGAAACAAACATAGATTTCCATAAATCACAAAGTGTTGAATAACTCATCGGGTTAATAAAGAGGGAAAAGGCATGAAAAGTGAAGTCCGAAGGGGGCATGAGGCGGAAGGGGATGGTGGCAGGATAATGGTCGAAATGGTTGTGCGTCTGGATGGCGCACAGAGAGGGGGTGGGGAGTGAAGCTTGGGTAGGTTGGGTTGTTATTAAAAATTGGAGGTTTAAGACACATAAATGATTTTTTTAACTCAATCCTCCCCCTTGTAACCGCTTGCACTATATTTTAGAGGAATACTTATGCACTGCAACATTTGCTGTTCTCTATGCCTGTTGATAGCGAATTTAACGGCGGCTAAACCTAAAGCTAACATCCAGGAACATAATTTTGAGCTTTAAGCCATGGTGGATGTCCAAATGGTCAGACAATATGCAATCATGATCTTTGCCTGAACATGCCACACAATTTGAACCATCATATGCTTTGATTAAGTTTTTGCCGAAATTTGTGGCATAAAAATCCCAACAATTGGACACCATTATTATTTTTTAATAGAAATTAAATTACCGCATGCTTTATCAAACGGTTATGGTGAGAGCAATGCAAAACCTCTCTTTTTGGTTTCCAGTTGGCTGCTTTTAAGTTTTTTTTGCTTAGTTTGAAAATACAGCACAGAAACAAGCCCTTCAACCCACCGAGTCCACTCCGACCAGCTATCCTCGCACACTAATACTATCCTACGCACACTAGGGACAATTTATAACCTACAGACCCAAGTGTGTGAGGAAATCGGAGCTCCCGGAAAAAACCTACACAGGTCACGGGGAGAATGTAGAAACTCCGTACAGACAAGCACCCATAAAGAAACTCGGATCCCTTGCAATGTAAGGCAGCAACTCTACTACTGCGCCAATGTGCCGCCTAATCTTAAAGCCCAATTGAAGTTTCATCAATGTGACATCAAGAGTATATGGTCAGTTAATTTCTATCCACAATAAAACCAAGATTTTTCATATTGTGTTATTTGCACTGGATGAAAAATGATTCAACAGGCTCAAAAGGATCTATTATGTTCCATTCTTCCCCAGCATGGTTAATACCTGATCGATATCACCCAAGCGACTGTGGACATCTCGAGACAGCTCTTGGAGCAAGCTCACTGGACTCTTGCGCAGGACGTAGAGACTGAACAACATGCTCATCAACCCTTTACAGAACTGCACGTCTTCTGTGGATCCAACAAAATATTACAGTAATATAGCTAATGTCTACTTAAAATGTTGCAAATTCTCTCAGAACATTTGATGACTGTTTGGGTGGAAACCTGATCACTAAAGCATATATCCAAATTCTGTTTCACTGAGAATCTATTTTCAGATCAACATTTTTTCACTGGTTTTGCCTGACATCAATGTGCTTAAAATCTTACATGCACCAGCCTCGTTACAGAAAAAAAATATATATTATTTTCATGGCAAGTTAGCCATCGGAAATATCTGCAAATTTATTCACTAATTTTATTCATCCTCAACTGTTATCAGCAGAAAGAAATAATAAATCTATTACAGATTCAAATTTAATAAAACAAAACTTAAGGCAGCAGCCCCACACAATGATGTGATCTACATTGTTAAGTCTCACTTGAAATCTTTATTTTTTTTACCAATGCCAATGCACAGGTAATTAATTTCTTTTTTTTAAATCTCCAAATGTTACACTTCACAGATAAATCTTTTAGATGTTCTTACCCAGATTATTTTCCTTGCAAATCTTTATTGTCCACGTCAACATTTGAGCAAACTATCGGGAAAAAAAGCCCACGTCATTCAATTGATAATCAATGCTCCTTTACTCATTTGACGCATCTTGGATTGCAATATATTTCCACACATTTTATTAAAAATACAAGACCTTTTTTTTACCCTTTTCATCTCCAATATAATAAAACTAACTGGATGCCAATGGAAAGTTGCATTGCCATAGCAACATATCTAATGCACAGAAAGAGTTATTAATCAGCTCTGTAATTCTAAGAATATCTAGTTCGTGACTACTTTTGTGAAATTATTTACTGTCAATCTCGAAATTATGTTTCTTAAGTACTTCATTGTTTTCCAAGTTATTTTCTTCTCCGTATATTATCCATTAAAAAAATAACTGGAAGCAGAATATTTTCTTTGTAGTTTCTTAAAAGAAATCACAGCAATTATCCACGGATAGAAGACAGGAGGGGGGGGCAAGTATCACCACAACCATCGTCAGTCTCACTTTACACTAGGGAACAGATGCCAAACTTAGCAAAGATACGAGAACACAGCAGGGGCTAGCAAATAGTCACGGGATGAAGGATTCAATTTTGAACAAAGACAAGAATACTTTTCTTTATTAGACAGTCGTGAATCTTTGGAATTCCAAACCACTGAGCTCTGGATGATCAGATAATGAATAAGTTAATTTGGAAGGCAAACAGAACATAGCCCTTTATTTGCAATGGGTATTGAGTATAAAAGTTGGAAAATTTCCATGCAACTTTAGATGTTATTGGTGAGATCATGAGATTCCCCAGGTGTGCTCCACCTTCATTCCAAAGGCAAGCTCATTGTTGGGTTAATTGGCTCCTCTATGTTATCCCTACTGAGGAAAGTTGATGGAAAAATCAGGTGTTATTGAGCACGTGCGACAGGAGGGTAAGTGGAGGATAAATTTATAAGATTGTCCTGAGCTGACATTGATTCGATTTACCAAATGGCTGGAAGTTGTACGGTAATATGAAAATTAGATTTGATCAACATATCTTTAAACACCGAGGGGGTGGGGGGGGGGGGGGGGGGGGGGAGTCAGAACACATGGAAAATGGGCAGGAATGTAAGTTTGGTGGGCGCTCTATTGCAATCTTTGTGAACGATTTAGAAGGCCCAAGGGGCACCATGGTCTACTCTGTTCTCTTCGCTTGCTCTTATGTCCCATGAGCCGGGGTACAACAATAGGTTATGCACGAGTATCTAGTATACATAAGGATCTACATGAAATTGAACCGTTTTGGTTTCACCCCACATTTCCACTTTGTTCCGATACCATTGGGCTTTCAGCTTGGAAGGTTAATCAGGAAATTCTGCTGAAAGGCAGGGCTATGGCAGCCTTAATAACCTAATGTTATAATTATAGGTAACATAAATTTGGAATATGGACAGTGCCACCCCAATACCATATCAAATCAATTAACATTTAATAATTTCTTAATGCAGAACATCACTCCTGCCATTGGGAACAAGATATGCCTGAAAACAATCTGTTACTCGTCAATTTATTGGCAATCGTAGAACATAGAACAGTACAGCACAATAACAGGCCCTTCGGCCCACAAAGTCTGTGCCAAACATGATGCCGACCATCAATTATCTATTTGCAAATAACCCACATCCCTCCCTTAGGCCTAGCCAAGTCTCTTAAATGGCACTAATGAATCTGGTTCAACCACCACCCCATGCAGCACCTTTCAGGCACACCACTCTCTGTGTATAAAACTTTCCCCGCACATCTCCTTTAAACTTTTCTCTCATCTTAAAGCTATGCCCGCTAGTATTTGATTGTTCCATCCTGGGAAAAAAGATTTTGACCGTCTAAGCCTAAGTAAGTTAGTTTAGTTTATTGGCCAACTAGTCACATACAAGGAATTTTCCTTGGTGCTCCGCCCACAGATAACAACATTACGTACAGTGACAGTTACGAATGACTCAGTAAACACTAAACATTAATAATAATAAAACATTTTTGATAAAACACCATTGATCAAGCATGTGAACCAACAAAATATCAGATCAAAGGGAGGCTATCTATGTCTCTCAGAATAAGGTCTTCTTACAACCTCTGGCATTCCAGAGAAAATAGTCCATCGGTCCGACCTTACTCTGTAGCTAATACCCCCTTATCAAGGCATCATTCTGGTAAACCTCCTCTGTGCTCTTTTGAAAGGCTCGGTATCTTTCCTGTAATGGGGCAACCAGAACTGCAGGACATACTTTAAATGTGGCCTAATCAAACCCTCTAAATCTGCATCATGGCATCCTGACTCTTGAACTCACTGCCCTGACCTATGAAAGCATACTCTTTAGTCATGTATCTCTTCTCTCATGTGATACGTACTCAATTACAGAAAGTCCGATTCTCTTTGTTTAGTTTAGTATGAAGGCACTGGGCCTGTACTCGCTGCAGTAATTAGAAAGTTGAGGGGGATCTCAATGAAACTTACTGAGTGGCATGGATAGAGTGAATGTGGAGAGGATGTTCCACTAGTGGGACTAGGACCAGAGGCCATGGCCTTAGCATAAAAGGACGTACTTTAGAAAGGAAATGAGAAGGAATTTCTTTACTCAGAGGTGAATTGGTGGAATTCATTGCCACAGACAGTTGTGGAGGCCAAGTCAATGGATATTTTTAAGGCAGAGATTGACAGATTCTTGATTGGTAAGGATGTCAGAGGTAATGGGGAGAAGGCAGGAGAATGGGGTTGAGAAGGAAAGATAGATCAGCTATGACTGAATGGCAGAGTAGACTTGATGGGTCAAATGGCTTTAGAACTTATGAAGTTTAGAGATACAGCGCGAAAACAGCCTCATCGGCCCACTGAGTCATCGCCGACCAGCAATCCCCGCACACTAACACCATCCTCCACACATTTGGTACAATTTATAATCTTACCAAGCCAATTAGCCTACAACTCTGAATGTCTTTGGATTGTGGGAGGAAACCAGAGAACCCGGAGAACACGCACGCAGGTCATGGCGGGAACCTCCAAACTCCTTACAGACAGCACCCGTAGTCAGGATCGAAACTGGGTCTCTGGCAGTGTAAGACAGCAACTCTACCGCAGCGCCACCCCAATAGTGATGCTCGACCACACCTAAAACATACACGGAATGTAATTTCTGGAAAAACAAACACACACGCACACAATACTTTCTTTGGGTGACCCTGTGAATATGCACCCCCAGACTGCAGAATCCAACGCCAAACCGGAAGATGAAATTAAAACTCCTCTATTATATATGTGGCTTACATAAAACATGCTTGGTATTGGATTCCAGTTCCTCAGCAGTGTGTGGATATAGCACACAGCATTCTTAATTGCAATTGCCTTAACAGGGCAATTATATTTGATTATTAATTTGGCTCCTGTGGGAGACAGAAAATCTTCACAAATTTGCAAGAGTGAGCACTCTCCTTATCCCACAACTAATGCAGAATGTTAAGATTAGGTTAAACAGAGAAAATCGCTTCCTCTGGTTGCACTATATGTGACATGTTAGCGTTTCATTCCCTATTTGTAAAATGCATCTCCTTGATCACAAAGAATAATGAAAATAGAAATGTGCTTTTTGTACGACTCTCAAACTCACTGGCGAGAAACTGGAAACAGCTGTCAGACTTAATGTTTACATACTTGTTCAGATGTCGGTTCTAATAGCCGAGAGAGTGTTGACAGTATGCTCACTAAAAGCTGCGCTTCCTTGCTGTTAAAATCCTCTTCATCTCCACTCAGCTGTGTCACAAGGGATCTCTGACAGCAAATGGAACAGAACAGAAATCTTTTTATTTTCCATTTGCTGTTCACATTAAAGGGTAATCACGCGCTCACAATTAGAACCATAAATATGATATATTTACCACAAGATTGTTGCAGGGGCACAATCATGCTACAGGAAGATAAATGGTCTTAATTTAAAAGCAGCGCGACTTACTTGAAACTGTCTGATGTGGAAAGCTGCTTTCTCTGTAATGTTGACGATCTCCTGCTCTTCCTCCCCATCACTCGTCACATCTAAATGTAAAATGCACAAAAAATGTTATTCTCCATTTCTTCCTATCCAAAACGATTAGTGTTCAACAAGCACTGCTGACAATTCTTCTCATTAACGAGTCTTCAAGAAACCGAAGGGAACATCATGTACCTCCAGCTTCCTTCAAATGCGAGCCAGATGCCCACCTCCCTTCATAATACCCTTTCAAACATTTCCAGACCAGATACCGGAAAGAAGATATAGACTTTTTCCATCAGATTAACCAAAGGCTCAACACCGAGCAAGCTTTCCTTTAAACTGACACAATAACATTCTTCATACTCAAACACAGGTATAATATATGGAACAGGTTGCCAAAAGAAGTGGTTGAGGCAGGTACAATAATAATATTTTAAAAGCCATTTGGACAGGTAACATGGATAGAAAAAGGTTTATGAAGCATTGTGATGAAAGCACGGGTAAATGGGACTAGTGTACATGGCATTTTGGTCGGCATGGAGGTTCAGCTCAAGGGCCTGTTTCTGTGGTCTGACGGCATGACTATGTTTAGGCTTATTATTGTCACGTGTATCAAGGGACAGTGAAAAGCTTTGTATTGGTTGCTATCCAATCAAATCAAGTAGTAAAGGACACAACGCGCTGGAGTAACTCAGCGGGTCAGCCAGTATCTCTGGAAAACATGGATAGGTGACATTTCGGGTTGGGACTCCTTGAAGGGACAGCACAGTGACACAACGGGGGAGTTTCTGCCCTATAGCGCCGGTGACCCGGGTTTGATCTTGTCTACGTGTAGTGTCTGTACAGACTATTCATGTTCTCCCTGTTTTCTCTGGGTGATCCGGTTTCCTCCCACATTCAAAAAACATGCAGGCGTGTTGGTTAATTGGCTTCTGTAACTTGTGTAGGATAGAACTAGTGACATACATGATTGTTGGTCAGCGCGGACTCGGTTGGCTAAAGTGACTGTTTTCACGCTGTATCTCTAAACTGAATCATTTATAGTTTGAGCATGGTCTTGGTATTTTTTTCTTTTGCCATCGTACCCCTCCCCACATCCTACAAAACATCTCATAATTTGACTTTTAATTCACAGCTTGAAGTTCCAAATAAGCTCTTTCCTTGGAGAAGGGTTAGTTAATGTTCAAGAGTTCACAAAAGCAACAGAAATGATGTTTTGTTTAGGAAGGAACAGCAGATGCTGGTTTAAACCGAAGATAGACACAAAATGCTGGAGTAACTCAGCGGGACAGGCAGCATCTCTGGAGAGAAGGAATGGGTGACATTTCGAGTCGAGACCCTTCTTCAGAATGAAGTACAGGAGCCCCCGGTGGCTGTACCTATTGAAAACAGGTACACCCTCTTGGAAGTTGTTGGAGTGGACGACACAACAGGATTGAACTGAATTAAGTGGAAACTATCAGTCAAGTGGTCATTCTGCAGGGAGGTCCTACTGCAGTTGTACAGGGCCTTGGTGAGACCATACCTGGAGTATTGTGTACAGATTTGGTCTCCTAATCTGAGGAAAGACATTCTTGCCATAGAGGGAGTAGAGAAGGTTCACCAGACTGATTCCTGGGATGGCAGGACTTTCATATGAAGAAAGACTGAATAGACTCAGCTTGTACTCGCTAGAATTTAGCAGATTGAGTGGGGAACTTATAGAAACTTACAAAATTCTTAAGGGGTTGGACAGGCTAGATGCAGGAAGATTGTTCCCGATGTTGGTTAAGTCCAGAACATGGGGTCACAGTTTAAGGATAAGGGGAAGTCTTTTAGGACCGAGATGAGAAAAACATTTTTCACACAGAGAGTGGTGAATCTGTGGAATTCTCTGCCACAGAAGGTAGTTGAGGCCAGTTCATTGGCTATATTTAAGTTAGATGCAGCCCTTGTGGCTAAAGGGATCAGGGTGTATGGAGAGAAGGCAGGTACGGGATACTGAGTTGGATGATCAGCCATGATCATATTGACTGGCGGTGCAGGCTCGAAGGGCCGAATGGCCTACTCCTGCACCTATTTTCTTTGTTCCTATTAATATGTATCAGACATTTTAATATTAATGAATCACTTAACAAAATATAATGTACAATCGCAAACATACTGTCTTATTTTTGCACATTTTCCCATTGCTGCATTTAGTTACCATTTTCCTTTAAGTGTAAAAGTTCTCAGAAGAGTGGTGACTTACAGTAAGTGGACCAAAGCTGTAACATGCTAAATGTTGCCCATCAACCAGATGATCATTGTTAAAAATATGCAGCACACTTGGAAATCCATATATACAGGTCATGGAGAGACTCTATTGAGGGAACTCATTTGCTTGTCCTATTATTCTGCTGAATAATATTAAATTCAATAGTCTGAAGTAATGTACATGTGTTATTTCATTAAGAAGATTCCAATACGTGACTGGATTTTATAGACCGATGATATCCTCACCTGTCAGATCCAGTCTGTCTCTCACGTTGCTGAGAACCTCCATTTGGTAGCAACCAATGTGATATTACTGTTTCATAATTCTTAAAGTTTGTCTCAGGCAATAAAAATCATGGCGATGCCTACTAACCTATTGCACTGAAGAATTGTTGAATCTTGTTCTGATATCGATGTTGCATTGCGTTAAATATGCGCAGTAATCCCTCTAAACATAGTAATGATATAGTTCTTCCTTTCTCTTTCTTCCCAGATTCTTCCACTGCTGATGGAATTGACGTATATCTCCATAGCAGCACCCTGCCGTGCAGTAAATAAATGTTGGTAACCATAGACATCACATTAATCCTCTACATCAGAAACCTTGAGTTTGTTGAAACCAATTACAAATTTACACAAGGGTCTCGACCCAAAACGTCATCTATTCCTTTTCTCCAGAGATGTTGCCTGACCCACTGAGTTATTCCAGCATTTTGTGTCTACAAATTTACACATTCAGGTATTTTGATACTTAAGTATTAGACAATTAAAAAATACAGTTAAATTCTCAATAAAACCAGATATTTCAAGAGTCAAGAGAGTCATGAGCGTTTTATTGTGAAAAATATACATCTTCTAGATGCACTGGGACGCATCCTTAGTGATGTGACCTGGAGTCATCGGGTGTTTCGGGTCTCACAACATCAGACACCCTCGCCCAGGCGACCCAGCCGGAGTTGATCAGGCCCCGACTTTCGTCCCAGCAGCAACCGCCCACGGATCAGCCATCTTAATAACTACTCTGCAGGGGTTGGGAGACTCTAGTGCATGGAGGGACTGGGCTCTGTGGGGTGACTCCCGGCCGGGCTCCTCCTGCGTCTCACCAGGTTCAAGGCCTGTGCGCTGCACCTCTTTATCCTTCTCCGAGCATTTCATTCTCACCTGATGGATGTTTAGGCCACGATGGTTCATTAGACCTTTCCGTAGCTTTGTTGGGTGTCTTTCTCACGAAAGACACAGACTGGGGTGCTAACCCAGCCTTTCCCGGGTGCCGTCTTTCCGTGCCGTCAACTGTCTCTCCAGTAGTCACCAAACTATTCTTGGTTGTCACCCAGTCTATTCCTAGGTGCCACTGGCTGAGCCAGACTTCAATGTCATATCTCCCGAACAAAAGACTGAAATTCTTACAGGTGGTGCAGCGGTAGAGTTGCTGCCTTACAGTGCTTACGGCGCCAGAGACCCGGGATCGATCCCGACTACGAGTGCTTCCTCATACACTCCAAAGACGTACAGGTTTATAGGCTAATTGTCGGTATAAATTGTCCCTAGTGTGTGTAGGATAGCGTTAATGTGCGGGGATTGCTGGTCTGTGCGGACTCGGTGGGCCGACAGGCCCGTTTCCACACTGTATCTCTAGACGAAACGAAACTTGCAGCAGCACAACATAATATGTAAACAAAATACCCTGTAAACAATATAATAAATGAAAAAAAAGTTCAGTATGTATTTAGTGTAAAAAGACTTTTTTTTACTGCTGGTAAAAATCAAAGATAATTAAGCAAGCATCTATCGAAGAAAAAGTGCAAGATTTCTGGATTCTGTGGATTAAGAATGTCTTACCGAGTAATGTCACAGAGATATTTGAATGTTCTGTCGATGTTTTGCCCATCTGGTCCATCTGCATGTCCAGTCTCCTCAAGTTGCTGTATTTTCTGCAGAGCCATGTTTACAGTGTAACGCATGAACTCGTTGTTAGACCGCAGAATAGACAAACTCTCCTCGTGGCTCTGTGCATTATCTCTAAAATAAATTATCAACATATTTAGAAAATTATAATATCTAATCTTTGGTACGTACAGTCAATTGATCTTTTTTTGTGACTGGGATTCCAATTTTTTTTTTTTTAAGAAGTTAACGCTATCAAGAGATATATACAAAAGAAGTTAAATGTTCGAGTCAGTCCTAATCTAGGTGAATGATGAAGCCCAGAAGGGACTAAACAGCACATTCCTATCCCAATATTCCTAATTCTGGACAAAGGTCAGCAAATACTGAACATAACAGGAGCTTTCAAACAAATAAATGCTTAATATATAATGGACTAGAAAGTAAAAGCATTATCCTTTAACATTATTCTTGCAGACATAAACGTTTGATGTTAAAATGCTCACTGAATGTTGAAATGGGTGCTCTCAATACACAAATACGTTGGATTCCTAGAATTGAAAGTAAAACTGAGCTGGATTTCAGTTTGTCATCATTAGCCACAAACCAGAAAAGCTCTAAACTATGCATGCGATGTCAGCCAAGCCAGGATCATATTGTGAAGGCCTCTCGTAGACCATGAGTCCTAGGAGCAGAATTAGGCAATTCGGCCCATTGAGTCTGCTTTGTCATTCGATCTTGGCTGATCTATTTTCCGTCTCAATCCCATTCTCCTGCCTTCTCCCCCTAACCTTTGAAGATCTTACTAGTCAAGAACCTATCAATCTCTGCTTTAAAAATATCCCAAAACCTGACCAGTGCTGACCACCTGACCAGTGCTGACAACCTGACCACCAATGCTGTCTTTATAGATTTTGGAGACACACTGCGGAAACAGGCCCTTTGGCCTACCAAGTCCATGCCGGCCAGCAATCGCCCCATACTTTAGCAATCTCCTACACACCGGGGATAATTTATTTTGTCAAAGTTAATTAACCTAAAAACCTGTACATCTTTGGAGGGATGAAACCAGAGCACCCAGAGAAAACCCACACGGTCACAGGGAGAACGTACAAACACTGTACAGACAGCACCAGTAATCAGAATCCAACATAGGTCTCTGGTGCTGTAAGGCAGCAATTCTACTGCCACACCGCTGTGCCACTGTGCAATGAATTCCACTGATTCACCACCCTTGATGTACAACCCATCGCTTACTATCCAGCGCAATTACCACAATTCAGACTAATTTAGAAAAGGAAAAAGTTAGATTGGATTGAATGTTCTCAGATGGGACAAGGCCAATTTCTCTCAGCAAAGGTAATTTTGCAAACATGGGCAGAAAATGGCCAGTTGACTGTAAATCTGTCTCAGAGCAATGGGAGGGAGGTATTCAAGATAGAGCTTCATGAGCTTTAGGGGAAGAGCGTTCCCACAAAGAAAACAAAGACTACCAAATCTAGTCCGAAGAAAAACTGCAGGAAGGGTAGAATAAGGCAAAAAGGGAAGCGTCTGTAATATACTGAAAACTTAATACTATAGACCATATAGAAAATAGAGACCTGAAATTAGTCAACAAATCAAGAACACATCAAAAATTTGGCTGGTAAAGTCAAGGAAAATCCAGATATTTTATGCGTACATAAGACAGCAAAAAGAAGAGCAAGGCTTATTGGGACCAAAAGGGTAAGCTGTGTGTGAAGGGAAAGGGTTCAGGCTGAGGCCAGTAAATTAGGCTTTCTTCGTGACAGATGGCTGTTGCCACTGGGGATCCACAAGGTTCAATATTCATAGAAACATAGAAATTAGGTGCAGGAGTAGGCCATTCGGCCCTTCAAGCCTGCACCGCCATTCAATATGATCATGGCTGATCATCCAACTCAGTATCCCGTACCTGCCTTCTCTCCATACCCTCTGATCCCCTTAGCCACAAGGGCCACATCTAACTCCCTCTTAAATATAGCCAATGAACTAGCCTCAACTACCCTCAGTGGCAGAGAGTTCCAGAGACCCACCACTCTCTGTGTGAAAAAAATCCTTCTCATCTCGGTCCTAAAGGATTTCCCCCTTATCCTTAAGCTGTGACCCCTTGTCCTGGACCTCCCCAACATCGGGAACAATCTTCCTGCATCTAGCCTGTCCAACACTTTAAGAATTTTGTAAGTTTCTATAAGATCCCCTCTCAATCTCCTAAATTCTAGAGAGTATAAACCGAGTCTATGCAGTCTTTGTTCATAAGACAGTCCTGACATCCCAGGAATCAGTCTGGTGAACCTTCTCTGCACTCCCTCTATGGCAATGTCCTTCCTCAGATTTGGAGACCAGAACTGTACGCAATACTCCAGGTGTGGCCTCACCAAGACCCTATACAACTGAAGTAGAACCTCCCTGCTCCTATACTCAAATCCTTTTGTTATGAAAGCTATTCCGCCCTTTGCTTCCTGTTGTACACGTCATCCCCAGCTTTGAGCTTCAACAGGGTGGCACAGTGGTGCAGCTGGCGGCACTACTGCCTCACAGTGCCAGAGACCCATGTTCTATCCTGACCTTGGGTGTTGTCAGTGTAGTTTGCACATTCTCCTTCGTTGCACTAATGTGAACAGGTGATAGCGTGGGCACGGCAGGCCAAAAGGTCCATATCCATGCAGGTTTGTAGGCCAATTGGCCTCTGTAAAATTGCCTCCAAGGGTGTAGGGAGTGTTTGCGAAAGTGGGATAAAGAGAACTAGTGGTCGGTGTGGACCCAGTGGGCCGAAGGGCCTGTTTCCATGATGTACCTCTAAACGAAACCAATTTCTGTGATAGGAGCCATTTTACCACGAATCAAGACAACTATCCTCATCTATGGAGCTGTGTTCACCCGACCACAGTTCATAGCAAGGATTTGAGTATAGGAGCAGGGAGGTTCTATTGCAGTTGTACAGGGTCTTGGTGAGACCACACCTGGAGTATTCAGAGATCTTGATTATGCACTAATATATTAAATATAAGAATTTATCAGATAGAAATCACCAAATCATGATGCAGTTCTTCATAACACACAGGTCCGTGATTGCTAAATTCAGTGCCATCAGCTCCTGGAGATTTTGGCTTCCTGTAGCTAGTGGCAACTCTACAGCAAAGTTTCTGCAATCATCCTATGTGCTTACCTTAGAGCAACAGCAGCAGGTCTAGAAATGTGACATATTTCCCACAAAATATTATGTTATTTTGAAAAGTTTATGTTGAAATCTTGTGTAAAGGTTATTGTGTTGTTTTGAAAATCTTCACTGTTAAGCTATATAACATTCACAAATTCATAAGTTATAGGAGCATAATTAGGCCATTCGGTCCATCAAATCTACTCCGCCATTCAATCATGGTTGATGTATCAATCCCTCTCAACCCCATTCTCCTATTTCTCCTCATACCCCGACACCCAATCAGAAATCTATCAATCATTGCCTTAAAAATATCTATTGACGGCCTCCACAGTCTTCTGTGTCAATGAATTCCACAGATTCACCACCCTCTGACTAAATAAATTCCACCTCATCTCCTTTCTAAAGGTATGTCCTTTTATTCTGAGGCTATGGCCTCTGGTCCTAGACTCTCCCACTAGTGGAATCATTCTCTCCAAATCCACTCTATCCAAGCCTCTCACTATAAGTTTCAATGAGGTCCCCCTCATCCTTCTAAACTCCAGCGAATACAGGCTCAAAATGCTGTCAAACGCTCATCATATGTTAACTCAATCATCCCTGGGATTGTTCTCTGTACCCTCACCACACCAGCATATCCTTCCTCAGATATGGGACCCAAAACTGCTCACAATACTCCAAATGCAGTCTGACCAGTCCCTGATAATGCCTCAGCATTACATCCTTGTTTTTATATTCTAGTCCTCTCGAAATAATGTTTGCATTGCATAGCTAACATTTCATTCCCCCAGCATCAGTTTCTGTATAAATGCGAGTACATAACATAGTATAAAGTGCATCTTTCCATAGCATGGTAAATTCTCATTCATACACAAGTGTGCCAGCAGAAGCAGTACTTCTACACTGGAGGGCCACTGCAAAGATCAACGTTACCTGAAAAGTGCAGTCAGCAAGCTGGATACAAAGCTGAAGGTCAGGAGGCTCTTTGTTTTAGTGGATGAGAGGGATTTGCCTTTTCCAGATTTCTCTTTCAGAAGTTCAGAAAGTTTGTGGTAACGGTTGAAGAGACTTATGACATCTTCAAATCGGTTTGTACTACAAGAAGACGATAAAAAAAATCTTAGATGTTATGATGAGATCCAGAAAGTAATAAAATCGTTTACTGAAAAAATTCAATGGCACACTAATTCATTGTTGTGCAGTATGCGAACAACTCTTTATTTGTATGTCTTTTTAGTCAGTATTACCTGAATTTGAAGGATTCAAGCTCATGATAAAATAGGCTGAAGTCAGAATGGTTTTAAGGGGAGATCTTGCCTGACAAATCTGTTGGAATTTTTTGAGGAAGCATTAAGCAGGATAGAAAAACGAGAGTCAGTGGATGCTGTTTACTTGGATTTTAGGAAGGCCTTTCATAAGGTGTCGCAAGAGAGGCTGATAAACTAGAAGGAGCTTATGGTATTAAAGGTACTGGCACGGATAGAAGATTCGCTAACAGGCAAAAGGCGAAAGGTGGGAATATGGGGGCCTTTTCTGGTTGGATGCCGGTGACTAGTGGTTCTCACATGGCATGTGTGTTGGGTCCACTACTTGTTGATATGTTGATGATCTGGATAATGAATTGATGGTTTTGCCAGCTAGGTTTGCAGACAATATAAAGATAAGTGGAAGAACAGGTAGTGTTGAGGAAAAGGGACTCTGCAGAAAGACTGGGACAGGTTGGGAGAGAAGACAAAGAAGTGACAAATGGAATGCAGCATGCCAAAGTGTACGGTCATGCACTTTGGTAGAAGGAATAATGGCATAGACTATTTTCTAAATAACGAGAGGATTCAGAAATTGGAGGTGCAAAGGGCCTGGTAACTGCTGGTGCAGGATTCCCAAAAGGTCAATTAGTGGTACGGAAGGCAAACGCAATGCTAACATTCATCTTGAGGGGACTAGAATATAAAAGCAAGGATGTAATACTGAGGCTTTACATGGTGCTGGGCAGGCCATATTTGGAATATTCTGAGCAGTTTTGGGCCCCATTGTGCTGGCAATGGAAAGAGTAGGTTTATGAGAATGATCCTGGGGATGACTGGGTTACGTACGAGGGGTGTTTAATGGCTCTGTGCCTGTACGCGCTGGAGTATAAAGGATGAAGGGGTTCTCATTGAAACCCACTGAATAATAACCTACTGAAAGGCCTGGATAGAATCGACGTGGAAAAGTCCATTTTGTAGTAATGGGAGAATCTCGAACCAGAGGGCACAGCATCAGAATAAAAGGACGTACTTTTAGAATGGAAATTAGGAATTTCTTTAGCCAAAGGATGGTGAATCAAACGGCTGTGGAGGCTGTCATCGGGTATTTTTGAAACGTAGTTTAATAGGTTCTTGATTCGTAAGGACGTCAAAGGTTGCAGGAAAAAGGCAGAAGAATGGGGTTGAGAGAGCAAAATAGATCAGCCATGATGAAATGGCAGAATCAACTTGATGGGCCAAATGGCCTAATTCTATTTATATGTCTTATGGCCTTATTTGTGCCCCCTTCACACATTTTCCACAGCATACAGCGAATGCAGCGCCAGAGACCCGGGTTCGATCCCGACTATGGGTGCTATCTGTGTGAAGTTTGTATGTTCTCCCCGTGACTTGCGTGGGTTTTCTCCAAGATCTGTGGTTTCCTCCCACACTCCAAAGGCATACAGGTTTGTCGGCTAATTGGCTTGGTAAATGTAAAAATTCTCCCTCGTGTGTGTTGGATAGTGTTAATGTGCGGGGATCGCTGATTGCCGCGGACTCGGTGGGCCGAAGGGCCTTTTTCCACACTGTATCTGCAAACTAAAAAAAAACTAAACCACGGCTCCATTGCAGGACACACGAAGCATCGGGCAAAGCTAAAAAATGTCAGGCATGGGTGTTGAAGGGAAAGAAAGGAGGGATAAGGATCTAGTAGTTGGGAGTCAGACCATTGCTTTAGGTATAGGAAAGAACTGCAGAAGCTGGTTTAAATCAAAGGTAGACACAAAATGCTGGAGTTCAGCGGGACAGGCAGCATCTCTGGAGAGAAGGAATGGGTGACGTTTCGGGTCGAGACCCTGAAGAAATGTCTCGACCCAAAATTATAGGACATCTGTCATGTTGACTTCAAGTCATTAAGTAAAAAATATATATTGCTGCACAAACTATAAATCTATTAAATTGTGCTTAATGGTCTGAGAATGCAGAAGTATAAATGTCCTGAGAACCACATGGGTTAAATTACGATGCAGCTTTCCAAATATAAATTTTAAAAGGAAAATGCTGGTGTTTATGTATGCATCTGACATCTAAAGTGCGTTGTCAATGCATGCAGATCACAGCAGAAGGTCAAATTTCTTAAATTTTGTGCATCAGAATTTCTACACCACACCATGAGGTACCTGTAATTTTGCTTTTTAAGTTTAACATTTATAGTGTAGATTTGAAATAATTGTTGAAGATACAGATACAAGTCTGTTTCAAACAGAGATAAATATATTAATTGCCTTTAGTTTTTCTTCCTGTTGTTTCTCCAAGTGCAGCCGTTCATCAGTAGTACATTTCCAACAGTACCATGCACTTGTACTGTATCCATGGTCCTAGTTCAAGGTTTCAAGGTCAGTTTATTGTCACATACACCAACTAAGGTACAGTGAAATTTGAATAACCGTACAGCCATACAAAAAAAAGCAACCAGACACACAACTACAAAAAAGTTAACATAAACATCCACCACAGTGGATTCCCCACGTTCCTCACTGTGATGAAAGGCAATAAAGTCCAATCTCCTTCCTCTTTATTCTCCTGCGTTCGGGGCAGTCGAATCATCCGCAGCCGGCGGTCGGGGCGATTGAAACTCCCACGTCGGGGCGATCAAAACTCCCGCGGCTTGGGGTCCCGGATGTCGGTCTCTAACCAGAGACCGCGTGTTCTGCGATGTTAAAGTCCCGCAGGCTCCCACGGTTTGAGCCCAAAAGACGACCCCCGACAGGGATCGCGATCTCCGTGATGGTAAGTCCACAGGCTCCCACAATGGAGCTCCCGGTCGATCTCCAGCAAAGGCCCCCAACTCCACGATGTTAGGCCATAGTGCGAACGGAGATACAATACAGGAAAAAATCGCATCTCCGTCGAGGTAAGAGATTAGAAAAAGATTCCCCCAACTATCCCCCACCCCCCACATAAAACAAGCTAAAGAACACTAAAAACATACATTTAACACATTCAAAACAGTCACAAAGAAGGAAAGGACAGACAGACTGTTGACGAGGCAGCCATTGCAGGCGTCACCCGGTGGAGGTGCAGCAGGCAATATCGCTTGGGGAAAACTAAGCCAAGTCTAATCCATGGAGACTCTTATCCATGGAGACAGAAGAAGCAGCAGATGCTGGAATCCTGAACAAAACACACAGTGCTAGAGGAACTCAGCAGGTCAGGCAGCATCCGAGGAGAGAGTGGACAGTCTGAGGAACATTCCTAACCCAAAACATCAGTGGTCCATTTCCTACAAAGATGCTGCCTGACCCGTTGAGTTTCTCCAACACTCGATGTTATAATCTTATTCACAGTGGCCGTCATGAAGGTAGCTGTAAAGTGTGGAAGATCTGGTCAATATTCCCTATCCTTATTGCAGTGTACCCACAAGAACATTTATAACAACAAAGTAACAACTCATCACCAAAACATGAATGCTTATGATTTTAAAACTATTTAAACTATTGAGAGCTTCCAAACATAAATATCATATTTTTAACTATAAAGATGGAAAAGTCAAATACTAGTGGGCGTAGCTTTAAGGTGAGAAGTTTAAAGGAGATGTGGGGGCAAGTTTTTTTACTCAGAGTGGCAATTGCCTAGCGAGCATGTAGTGGCTGAGGCAGATATGATAGCGGTGTTTAAGAGACTTTTGAATAGACACATGGATATGCAGGGAATGGAACGGTATTGAATATGTGCACGTTGACAAGCATTGGTCTTGGAATCATGTTCAGCACAGACATTGTGGACCTCAGGGCCTGTTCTTGTTCTGCACTGTTTTATGTTCCGAATAGTTTTTTTTAACAAAACCAACCATTTACAAACTGTAAAAAAATAGAAACAGGAAAAGAGCATTCTAACTTCAAAGTCTTTCAGTTGATATTAGAGAACTAACTTGGTTCAGGAGAAATTCAGTAACTCTTCAAGTTTAACAAAGAACTGCAGATGCTGGAAAAATCGAAGGTAGACAAAAATGCTGGAGAAACTCAGCAGGTGAGGCAGCATCTATGGAGAGAAGGGTCTCATAGAAACATAGAAACATAGAAAATAGGTGCAGGAGTAGGCCATTCGGCCCTTCGAGCCTGCACCGCCATTCAATGTGATCATGGCTGATCATCCAACTCAGTATCCCGTACCTGCCTTCTCTCCATACCCCCTGATCCCTTTAGCCACAAGTGCCACATCTAACGCCCTCTTAAATATAGCCAATGAACTGGCCTCAACTACCTTCTGTGGCAGAGAATTCCAGAGACTCACCACTCTCTGTGTAAAGAATGTTTTCCTCATTTCGGTCCTAAAGGAATTCCCCCTTATCCTTAGTCTCGACCCGAAACGTCGCCTCTTCCTTCTCTCTATAGATGCTGCCTCACCCGCTGAGTTTCTCCAGCAATTTTTGTCTAACAGTAACTCTTCAAGGTCACTTTCAGGACTTGATAACATAACCCAAGTCAATATTTTCAATGCTCTATACAGGAAGTATTGCATTCTTGTGCATTGTGATCTTAAGGCAAGTTGTCACCATGTATGGCCTACTAGTTCAGATGGATTAAAAAGATATATGGTTAGATATTATGTATAATCACTATTACTTCAGTGCCATACCTGTAGTTGCTGGTTATAAAGTTGTACTCTATCAGAACTTCAAAGACTCCCATAACCAGGACAGCATAGATATTATTTTTGATACCAACATTGGACGTTAGTGAAAAATCTGCTGATTTGTCCTAAAAGAAGGGTGGGGGGGGGGGGGAAGAAAGACGACATGAGATTTTGCACAATAAATAATGTTCAGGCATAGAGTTGTAGGCAATCACATGGCATGAATAGGGAATTGAAAACACTGCACTGGCATAGAATTCTCAGATTAGATGTAATGACAACCATGATTCCCCAAAAATGTAGATGGATTAGATTTACTAACATGGGGCGCATGTATCTAATTTAGTACATGATTAAAAACTGGAGAGCAGAATCTATAAATGGAGAGACAAATTAAATAATTGGACAGATAATGTCTACTACAGTTCAAATATTAATGTACAGGGCAGTACATGTTGGTTGAAAGGTTGACAGCGTCAAACTCAAGTTCTGGAGGTAACCGATGAACAAAAGGCTCAGAAGCCCATGCATATACTGTAACTCGATTAGTTTTTTGGTTTGGTTTAGAGATACAGCACGGAAACAGCTCCTTCGGCCCACCAAATCGACACCGATCATCACCCGTTCACATTAGTTCTATCCTACACATTAGCGACAATTTACTGAGGCCAATTAACCTACAATCCCGAATGTCTCTGGTGTGGGAGGAAACCAGAGCATCCAGAGAAAACCCACACGGTCACAGGGGGAACATACAAACTCTGTACACAGCACTCTGAGTCATGGTTGAACCCGGATCTCTGGCACGGTAAAACAGCAACTCTAACGCGGTGTCATTGCGTCATCCCAAAAAAGATTGTGGGGAACTAAAAAGCTTCAATGAACTTTGATAAAATCTTGAAAGCCCAATGCTAACTCATCAAGATTGATATTTGAAATAAAATGAACCTTGGGTTCAATTCACCAAGGTTGAACAGATTATGGCGAGTCCATGGTCACAATGTTTAAAATAATCAATAGAAGTAACGGAACAAATTGGAAATGATTAATTTTCAATAATGGAATTCAGAATAGCTTCAAGACTTGAACTGTGCTGTCACTGTGCCGCCCCTTTAGATACAGAGTCAACAGCTTTGATTTTGGAGTGGTAATATTTATGAAATAACTGCTATTCACAAAACTGGCAGAATTCGCTAGTTTAGAAGCACCAAGGCCTGTAACCTTCTCCATTGCAATTAATTTGGAATAACTTAAGCCAATGTTAATTTGACATGTACTAGTTAATACTTTTTTTAAACAGTGAGAGAGGGGAAGGTATTGGTATTCTGAGGGACTGAGAGGTGTTCTTGTACGTGAATTACAAAGTTAATATGTGGGTTCAGCAAATATTTTGAACAAGTGGTACATTGGCTTTTACTGCACAAGAGCAGAGATACCTTGCTCCAGTTACCGAAACTGCTCTGTGCACAGGTCTAGTCTGCCTACCTCCGGAAACTAGCGGAACAGGGAATACAATGAAGATTCGCAGACTGATTCCTGGGATGTTGTGACATTGAGTCGACGGGTCTATATTTTAAAAGAATGATTGATGATCTCAGTGAAATATACAAAATTCTGCAGGGATTTGATAAAAGAGATGGAAACGTAATATTTCCTTTGACTGGGTGTCCAGAACATGGAGGCACAGCTTCCAAATATGGGGTTATCCCTTCATGACAGAAATACATTAATAAAATAGTAGGTTATCCAGGAAAAATATACAGAATCTAGTAAAGTGGTTATTTTAACATTTATTTGCATAATGATACTAAGAAATAACCTTGCCCAAAGAGGTATCACATAAACATCCTCTAAAGTAATGTTAAGATGAACTGTGAGATATAGGTAAAAGTACTTAAAAGTAATTACCAGTTCAAAATCTTCCAGTTCACTTTTAATCATTCTTCGAGTTATTGAGTCCAATTGCTCCTCCAAATCATGTTGAAAACTATCTTCATTGTCCTCCTCCTCCTCATCATCATTGCCATTACTCCCCTGTAATAAAGACTGTTTATACCAGGCCAAGCAGTTCTGAATACAGCTCAGAAGATGTGCCTGTGCCCGAAGAAAAACATAAGAATCGGATAATTAATATAGCCACAGAAACTGAAGTAAATCATTTTAAAAGTCACAACAGAAGAAACTGAATGCATAGAGCTCCATAATCACAATTCAGAGAAAAATCCTAAATGATGTGAAATTATGAGCGAGTTTTCTTCATCTGTCCTGGTGTGGCCAGGAGCCTGGTTCTGACTAATAACATTCTTAGGAGTATTTTTGAACAGCATTGTATACGTTAAAGTTGATGAATAAATGAGGGATGATGCCGTGATTAGATGCAAAACCATTTTTTCACAGTCCATCAGCAACACGCTATGAAGGTTTGTGATTCAGTCTCTGGTGTATGGCTCAAGAGCCCAATAAGGGAACCACAGACAACTCCACAGATGGTGGCTGATTTGGTAGATAAGTAGAGATACAAAAGATGCTACAATCTCGAGCACAAAACAACATACTGAAGGAACTCAACCAGGCCAGGCATCATTTGTCTGAAGAGGAGTCCTGTTCCATAATATCATCTGTATGTCCTCCCACAGATGCTGCCCAGCCTCCCGAGTTACTTTAGCACTTTGTTCTTTGGGTGGATGAGTAGTTTGAGATGGATGCGCCAAGTCCACTGCTTACACGGCCTCTCCGCATGCTCCTAATGCTTGGACACACGATTCTCAATACCATACCCAATGCTCCTTCTTTCCTTTGAGTGTCACGGGCCAGAGGTTAAGGGGGATCAAGTGGGGACGTTGCATTTCTTGAAGGAAGCTTTAAGCGCATGCTTGAATCTTTTTCTGTGCCATTCTGGAGTTCGGAGGAGAGTTCCTGCTGTGGGAGTCCAACGTTAGGCCAGCAAACAACATGTTAGGCCCTGCTCAGTGCAGTCAACTGGGAATAACCAGGACCTCAGTGCTGGGGTAGGTGGCCTGGGAGAAGACACTAAACGGTTTACTTGTCTTCAAGTGAACATGGAGGATTTTAAAGTGGCAGCAATGATGACATTGTTCTGGTGCCTTGAGGTGCCCTGCTGTGGACAGTCCAAGTTGTAAAAGCATAGAGCACGGCAGGCAGATAGGGCTAGCTCTCAGGTAGGCCCCCTGATCAGTATGGGCAAGTTGAAACGAATACCCTATTTCCATAAAATGACACAAAGTGCTGGCGTAACTGATTGGCGTGGACTTGGTGGGTCAAAGGGCCTGTTTCCTTGTTGGATCTTTCAATCAATTAAAACATGTCATCCAGTCAAAATCATACAGCGTGG
This sequence comes from Raja brachyura, assembly GCA_963514005.1. Next base: position 24,455,272 of record OY740814.1, read on the forward strand.
AAACAGGCATCTGTGCCACCAAAGATACCCATCTACACTAGTCGTATTTACATGCGGTTGACCCAAGTTCCTTCAAACTTTTCACATACCTACCCGAATATCTTATAAGTGGTATTGTACCTGCCTCCCACAATTCCTTTGGCAGCTCATTCCATATACCAAGCATCTACTTCCGGAGAAGAGGGTGGTACGTATATGGAATGGCATGCCAACCATTATTCCAGTAAGCAAATTGACGGATCGGGCACAGATCCAGAGGAGTTCTAAGTAGATTTGGCTCACATCCTCATCGAAGTTAAGAGTAGAATCAAGGAACTGGAGATGTTTAAAAAAGGACTGCAGATGCTGGAAAAATTGAACGGAGACAAAAATGCTGGAGAAACTCAGCGGGTCAGGCAGCATCTATGGTTCGAAGGGATGTGACGTTTCGGGTCTCGACCCTTCTTCAGACTCAATGAAGGGTCTCGACCCGAAACGTCACCTATTCCTTCGCTCCACAGATGCTGCCTCACCCGCTGAGTTTCTCCAGCATTTTTGTCTAAGGAACTGCAGATGCTCGTTTACAAAAGAAGAGACCCTTCTTCAGACTGAAGTAGGGTCCCAACCTGAACCTTTCCATGTTCCACTGAGATGCTGCCTGACACGCCGAGTTACTCCAGCGCTCTGTGTCTTCTCATAGAAGTTAACCTCACATAGGCCACAATATCTGTTGATCTAAAATTCAGGGTTCAAACAGGAGGAAATGATGTGATTACCAGTGGTTCTTGGAGGTAGATCTGACCTCCCTGAGTGGTGATGCAACTCTCTAGCTTGAGCGGAGGAAGCAGGTCTTCTTCCAGTTCATAGTATCGGTTCAGCTAAGGGATGATCAAAAAGGCAACGTTACAGCAATAAATGGAGACAGAAAGAAATGCAGAGGCCGGTTTACAAAAGAAGACACAAAGTGCAGGAATAACTCAGCGGTCAGGCAGCATCTTTGGAGAACACGAACAGGTGACGTTTCAGGTCGGGACTCTTCTTCAGACTGGAAAAATAATAATGGGAATGGGCAAGGAAAAACAAGTAACAGTTGTGCAATAGTCTGAAGAAGAGCCTTGACCCAAAACGTCACCTATCCATGATCTTCATAGAAACATAGAAACATAGAAATTAGGTGCAGGAGTAGGCCATTCGGCCCTTCGAGCCTGCACCGCCATTCAATATGATCATGGCTGATCATCCAACTCAGTATCCCGTACCTGCCTTCTCTCCATACCCTCTGATCCCCTTAGCCACAAGGGCCACATCTAACTCCCTCTTAAATATAGCCAATGAACTGGCCTCAACTACCCTCTGTGGCAGAGAGTTCCAGAGACACACCACTCTCTGTGTGAAAAAATTCCTTCTCATCTCGGTCCTAAAGGATTTCCCCCTTATCCTTAAGCTGTGACCCCTTGTCCTGGACCTCCCCAACATCGGGAACAATCTTCCTGCATCTAGCCTGTCCAACCCCTTAAGAATCTTGTAAGTTTCTATAAGATCCCCTCTCAATCTCCTAAATTCTAGAGAGTATAAACCGAGTCTATGCAGTCTTTGTTCATAAGACAGTCCTGACATCCCAGGAATCAGTCTGGTGAACCTTCGCTGCACTCCCTCTATGGCAATAATGTCCTTCCTCAGATTTGGAGACCAGAACTGTACGCAATACTCCAGGTGTGGCCTCACCAAGACCCTATACAACTGAAGTAGAACCTCCCTGCTCCTATACTCAAATCCTTTTGCTATGAAAGCTAACATACCATTGGCTTTCTTCACTGCCTGCTGTACCTGCATGCCTACTTTCAATGACTGGTGTACCATGACACCCAGGTCGCGCTGCATCTCCCCTTTTCCTAATCGGCCACCATTTAGATAGTAGTCGGTTTTCCTATTTTTGCCACCAAAGTGGATAACCTCACATTTATCCACATTATACTGCATCTGCCAAACATTTGCCCACTCACCCAGCCTATCCAAGTCACATTGCATTCTCCTAGCATCCTCCTCACAGCTAACACTGCCCCCCAGCTTAGTGTCATCCGCAAACTTGGAGATATTGCCTTCAATTCCCTCATCCAGATCATTTATGTATATTGTAAATAGCTGGGGTCCCAGCACTGAGCCTTGCGGTACCCCACTAGTCACTACCTGCCATTGTGAAAACGACCCGTTAACTCCTACTCTTTGCTTCCTGTTTGCCAGCCAGTTCTCTATCCACATCAATACTGAACCCCCAATGCCATATGCTTTAAGTTTATATACTAATCGCTTATGTGGGACCTTGTCGAAAGCCTTCTGGAAGTCCAGATACAGCACATCCACTGGTTCTCCCCCATCCACGCTACTAGTTACATCCTCGAAAAATTCCACAAGATTCGTCAGACATGATTTACCTTTCGTAAATCCATGCTGACTTTGTCCAATGATTTCACCACTTTCCAAATGTGCTGCTATCCCATCTTTAATAACTGACTCTAGCAGTTTCCCCACTACCGATGTTAGACTAACTGGTCTGTAATTCCCCGTTTTCTCTCTCCCCCCCTTCTTAAAAAGAGGGGTTACGTTTGCTACCCGCCAATCCTCAGGAACTACTCCAGAATCTAAATGGGATGCTGCTTGACCCGCTGAATTATCCCAGCACTTGGTATCCTTTTTTTTTAAACCAATAATAAATGTTTAATTTTAGAGTTAGAAATGTGGTCATTTTCAAATTCTCTCAGTCTATTATCCATTCTAAGATCAGCTGTCCTATGATCAGCAATCAAAGCAAATGTTGAAAGACTCAACTTCCCAGCCTGTGTGGATAAATATAGAACAGTTTTGACATTATTCACACCAAAAAGGAGTGGGCATTGGAGAAATAAATAGCATTTGTGCAATAGCTGGCACTTTTTTTGTATATTGGTAATATGCAGAGCCTTTAATGACATTAAATCAGCTAACACCTAAATGGAGAGCGCTAACTGAAAAGGTGTCAAGAGTTTTGATTTATATATAACCCATGCCTAATTTTGCACTTTTTGTGCATATTTTGTACACATTAGTGCAGTTCTGTTCATCCCATTAAAATGATGTGCAGTTCTGGTCGTCCCATTACAGGAAGGATGTGGAGACTTGAGAGAGTGTAAAGAAGGTTTAGCAGAATGCCAAAAAAAAGAGCCAGTGCTGGGGTAACTCAGGGGTTCAGGCAGTATCTCTGTCATTTTTTTGTATGAGTTACTCCAGCACTTTGTGTCTTTTTTTGTAAACCAGCATCTGCAGTTCCTTGTGTCCACATTTAGCAGAATGCACCCTGGATTAGTGGGTATGATTTATGAGCAGAGGTTGGACAGACAAGAATCTGTTTCTCTGGAGCATCAATGGCTGAGGATAGACCTGAAAGACATATATATTATGAGAAGCATTTGTGGAGTAAGACAGTCAGAACCATTTTCCCAGGATGGAAATGTCAAAGGCTGGAGGGCATAGATTTAAGGCCAGTTGAAAGGGAATGTGTGAGCCAAGGTTTTTATTACACAGAGAGTGGTGTGCGCCTGGAACGTGCAGCCAGGATTGATGATAGAGGCATAAACGATAGTGCCATTTAAAAGGCTTTTGGATAGGCATATGGATATGCAGAGGATGAAGGGATATAGATCATGTGCAGTCAGAGGAGATTGATTTACCTTGGCATCATGTTCGGTAAGGATATAATGGGCCGAAGGGCCTGTTCCTCTGCTGTTCTATGTGCTAGTGCAGAATATCTTTCTGATAATGGGCGTCTAATCTGGAAAGTGCATCAATCCTCAGCACCAATATTTCTCCTCTTGATCACAAGATCCAAACATAATTATTATAAACAAGTGTCTTGGTTCTCAAACGTGCAAGTAAACACTGGCACAAGGCTGTGATAAGCATAGATTTGTTTTGAGAATTAATCTTGACACATCCCCTGTAATAGATAACCAAGGACAGTACTAGCCAGATTTATACTGTAAGATTAGGAAGAGGGGAATGTTAATTTAATTGATGGCTGGCAATTTTAAAGAGTGTGTAGAAGTCTAAGGAATTCAATTACCCAAATGTTTAAAAGATGGCAATGCAAGCTGATCAGTTAATAAATCATGCAAAATTCATGCAGTTACAAAGAGAAGCATAGGATATAAAACCAAGAATTTTACATATAACTTAAAAAAAATTAAATGACAGTTTATGCCTTCAAAACGGTGACACAAGAAGCTGATGGTGGAATCTTGAGCAAAAAACAGTGCTGGAGGAACTCAGTGGGACACGCTGTATCTGTGGAGTGAATAGATAAATGACGTTTCGGGTCGGGACACTTCAGATTTATTATTAATTCCAGTTATGCCATAGTTTTGGATGCCATACAGTAGAGAGTATGCTTCTTCCTATGCTATGATTTTACCAGAAGTATACCAGCAATTAAAGATTTTTAATAACTGCAGAAATTGGGATTATTCTCCATATGAACAGAGATAATATAAATGTTTTAGTATTCTTTCAAAGGTCAGGAGTGAAATATCACAGATAATTGTGAAACAAACCAGCCGAAGAAGAGTATAATTTGAAAAACACAATAAGCAGCCACGATCAAAAATACATCGACACAACTGGCAGTCTCTAAAGCAACATTCAAGACCAAACAGTACATGTACGGAAAAAGGAAAAAAGAAAATCACCTGCTGTGGGGATTGAGCAAGGGAGCGGAGCTACAGTACATGGATAATTCTCTTTAAGGATTTGAACAGGAAAATTGCCCTTTTCCAGGTGATTTAATGGCTTTTCCCAAAGACCTTCCAGTATTTGGTTCAAAAGAAACAAAGTGCAAGGAGTCTGGCTACTACTGCGGTGCGGAATGAACTATAAGTGACAGGGGCACTGAAGGGAAGAATATATATTAGCCTGGGTGGTAAACTAGTGCTGATCTTTAACTATCTTGCACTCACCTGAGAAAGAAGGGTTTGTAGGATGGTATTTGCCAGCTGTGAATTTCGTCGTAGAACATCAAATAAACCCTAATTACAAAAATAAAAGAAAGACTTATATTGAAGGAAGAAACAATTAAACAAATGATCAAAGAGCATCTCTTTCAACAGGTTTAACAAGAGGAAGAAATGATGGGAATAGTTAAGCCACACAACATATTGACAATTATTAGCAACTCTCCCACGTAAATCCAACACTGTCAAAAGACCCACGACAAACCATACAGACTATCTTATGTGGTTCCCTTTCAAAGGATTAGTTTTACTATTAAAACACACAGTACGTGCTATATTACCAGGATAAGCGCTCAGCTAAGAAAACCAAGCCCAATGCCAAAGGTATATCCATACTGCCTATACACACTTATGCCATAGGACAATAACTAACTTCATATTCAGTAATAAGCTATCCACAAGTTAACAAATACATAAGCTAAATGTTCAACCAAGGAACTCAATCTCCATGCCACGTGAGAATCTAAAATGCCTTTACACAGATAAACTATGGGACAACAAAAACTAGGCATGTAGATGTCAGTATATCATTGTAGGTATGTTACAAAACTTACCTTTAGCGGCGCTGCAGTCCTGCCGCTGGCCGCGTGCGCGACTTTAAGGGGGGGGGGGGCGGGGTTAAAATGCGGTTTTCCCCATGCAATCAGCTTTCTGTTGTCGGAGTGCGATCTATTTCTGGAGATGCGCTCTGACTGCCGGTAAGTCCGTTTGTTTTTTTATAAATAGCCCGACTACTTAATCACTGCAGTAAAATAAAAATTAGCTCCTAATGCCGTGAACGCCGACAACGGGGACCGATTTTACGTAGGGGACAGGTAAGTGAAAGCTGTTTATTTTTACATATAAACTTGCTTTTTTAGGGGACTTTAATCAATATTTCATGTTGCGAAACGGTGATTTAGCCCCAATACGAACCAGCAGAAAATTTCCTGCCGATATTGGGTTTAAATTCACTGCAACCGCAACGTTCTAATCCATCGCGTTCCACAAAATCCCACTCGCAAGCTGTTTAAAATGCCCATTAATTTACAGGCATTAAACACTGACTTCCTTCAATTTGGCCTATAAATTAATAACAATTAGATAAAAATCATGTTGTATTGGGAATTATTGTGTGACTGTTAATTGGACACTTTGGCTTTAAATTTTTTTTAATTTTTTCTTAAGAAATGGATAGATGTTTAGATCTAGTAATTGAATTTTGTAATTGGCTACAATTGGGTAACTAACTAATTATATGCTTTAATTTCAGGTCATCCAAGTAAGATTGTTTCATATTTGTTTCAGAATACTTCAATCTATAATAACTGAAAATTTCTTTAAGTTCTCTTAATTTTTAAGGAAGTTATGGGCTCTTGACTGTTCTCGATCACAACTGTTGGGTTAAGTCAATAGAAAAGCAATAGGAAGCAAGTTGTTAATTTCCGAGTATGAAAATGGCCCTAACTTTTTTAATACTGAAGATATGAAAGTGAATTAGGTATCAAATTAAACTTATTTTTATGCCTTATCTGATGGGATAAATTGCAGACTTGATTTTTTAAATCTCAAAATTTTGTAACATTGGTAATCATTGGGGTTATCATGGGCACCTCCCTTCACTGGCGTTTCATTGAGTTAGGCCCACAACGCCTCGGGATCGTTCCCGTGCGCAGTTATGCTAACATTTAAACCCATTATCAACAACTACAAGTCCATTTCGCCAATGCAGCCGTATAGTACACAAATGCAAGACTATCCTCCACAGCATCAACAACTCCGCCATTCTTCATGTCATCTGTAAAATTACTAACCATGCCTCCTACATGCACATCCAAGTCATTCATGTACATTACAAACAGCAAGGGTCCCAGCACCTACTCCATAAAACACCATTAGTCACAAAATCACTAAAACCCTCACGATTACCATCAGTTTTAGATCTGATTTACTAACTTGCCATGGATTCCATGGGCCCTAACCTTCCATGTGGGATCTTGTCCAAGGGTGGTCTTGAGCTGCTTGAGATTTCTTGCAGATCCATTCATCATTTGGACAGCACAGTGGCTCAGTGGTTAAGTTATTGACTTTGTGCACCTGGATTTCATCAGACTACAGGTGCTGTCGGAACGGAATTTTGCACGTTCTCCCTGCGACTGCGTGGATTTTCTCCAGGATCTATGGTTTCCTCCCACATTCCCAAAGTGTGCAGGTTTGTAGGTTAGTTGGCTTCTGTAAATTGCCCCATGTGTGGGGTAGAGCATGTATGGGTGATTGTTGGTCGGTGCGGACCTGGAAGGCCGAAGGGCCTGTTTTCACACTGTATCTCGAAACTAAACTAATCCAGGCCGGTGGACACTAATCCATTGCATCCATCATTTGTGTCTTGTAGAAGGTAGAGATACTTGGGAGGTTTCAGGAGAGGAGTCTCTTGCCACAAGTACTTGCCTCTGATCTGCTCTTGAAGCAACGGCATTTATGTAAGTGGCCCAGTTCGAATTATACTGAATAGTGACACACAGAGGTTGGAGGTTGGGGGACTTCTTGGTAAACATACCAATGTTAAGAGTAGAAGTGGATAGACTCTATCTTTTGGAGATGGTCAATACCTGACACTTTTGTACTGTGAAAGCTACTTGCCATGTATCAGTCTTGAATGTTATAGAAACATAGAAATTAGGTGCAGGAGTAGGCCATTTGGCCCTTCGAGCCTGCACCGCCATTCAATATGATCATGGCTGATCATCCAACTCAGTATCCCGTACCTGCCTTCTCTCCATACCTTCTGATCCCCTTAGCCACAAGGGCCACATCTAACTCCCTCTTAAACATACCCAATGAACTGGCCTCAACTACCCTCTGTGGCAGAGAGTTCCAGAGACCCACCACTCTCTGTGTGAAAAAAGTCCTTCTCATCTCAGTCCTAAAGGATTTCCCCCTTATCCTTAAGCTGTGACCCCTTGTCCTGGACCTCCCCAACATCGGGAACAATCTTCCTGCATCTAGCCTGTCCAACCACTTAAGAATTTTGTAAGTTTCTATAAGATACCCTCTCAATCTCCTAAATTCTAGAGTATAAACCGAGTCTATCCAGTCTTTCTTCATAAGACAGTCCTGACATCCCAGGAATATGGGCAGGTTATCATGGGCTTGCTGCATGGACATCTTCAGTTGTGCTGAGTTGCCGTAAACAGAACTGAAAATCGTGTAATCAGTAATGAGGAACTCCAACTGAGACGTTCTGGTGTTGCAGTGACTGACCACTACAAACATCTTCCTTTGTGAATCTATAGCTTCAATCATTGGAGCATTTTCCCTTTGATTATAACGCTTCTTGCTCTCAGATCACCTCTGAAATTCAGCTCTTTGAATTCAACTAATTTAGATCATTTAGATGGAATATTTATGTGGAACATTTACTTGGAATATAGTGTAGCAAAGTGTGGAGTCATGCATTTTGGTAGTAGGAATAAAAGCGTAGATTGTTTTCTAAATGGGGAGAGAATCCAGAAATCGGAGGTGCAAAGGGAGATGGGAGTGCTGGTGCAGGACTTCCAAAAAGTTAATCTGCAAGTCGAATGTGTAGTAAAGTAAGCAAATGCAATGCTAGCATGTATTTCGAGAGGGCTTATATACAAAAACAAGGATGGAATGCTGAGGCTCACTAAGGTGCTGGGCAGGCCGCATTTGGAATATCGTGAGCAATTTTGGGCACCATATCTGAGGAAGGATGTGCTGGCTCTGGAGAGGGTCGAGAGGAGGTTTACAAGAATAATCCCAGGAATGAGTAGGCTAACATATAATGAGCGTTTGGCAGCACTGGGCCTATACTCGCCGGGGCTCAGAAGAATGGGGAACCTCATTGAAACGTGCCGATTAGTGAAAGGCTTGGATAGAGTGGAGGCGGAGGGGATGTTTCCACTAGTGGGAGAGTCTAGGACTAGAGGTCATAGCCTCAGAATTAAAAGACGTTCTCTAAGGAAGGAGATGAGGAGAAATTTCTTTAGTCAGAAGGCGGTGATCTGTGGAATTCTTTGCCACAGTAGGATGTGGAGGCAAAGTCAGTGGATATATTTAATAGATAGATTCTTGATTAGTACGGGCGTCAGAGGTTATTGGGAGAAGGCAGGAGAATGGGATTAGGAGGGAGATAGATCAGCCATGATTGAAAGGCAGAGTAGACTTGATGGGCCAAATGGCCTAATTCTACTCCTATCACATATGATCTAGTTTGGAGCCAAGGAATCCTGGCAAAATGCAAATGCGAGTAAGTGCCACTTGACGGCACTGTCGATGATATCTGCCATTACTGGAGTTGATCGATTCGGATGCAATTATATGGGTTGCATTTATCTTGCTTTCAAAGACAATTTCTCACATGTAGAGGTAAGTAGTGTAGCTGTACTGGAATAGCTTGTATGATGAATAATTAGTTCTGGAGTGTAAGTCTTCAGTTCCACTGCTGGGATGTGGTCTAGTCTCATTGCTTTAGCTGTATATTGCATTTGCAACCACTTCTTGATATAATGTGGAGTGAATAGAGCAGCATGAAGAATGGGCCTCCAGAGGAGAAAGCCAAGATGGATCAGCTATTCTTCACTTTTGGCAGAACATGGTCACAAATCTGCAAGTCTTGTCTCCAGCACTCACATGCTGGGTCCTGCCATTATTAATGAAAGGTACACACTTGTTGCCTCTTCCTTTCAGAAGCCGCTGAATTGTTCACCACCATTTATGATGAGATGTGATTGGGTTGCTCAACTTCAATTTGATGTGGAGACACAAGAAACTGTAATGCTAGAATCTTGAGCAAAACACAAAGTGCTGGTGGAACTCAGCTTACAAAGCCACATCTGGGGAGGGAATGGACAGCCAACATTTCGATGTTTTATTCATCAGTTTGCTACTTAGTTGATACTGCTCCTGACCTTCCCTTCTGAACTAATTAAATAAGGTTGATCCCCTGACGGTAGCAATGGCAGAAATGAGAAGTTTGTCAGGCCATGAGGTTACGAACTGTTGTGCTATACATTTGTGCAGTAGCGATTGGCATACAGCCAAGGGTTTACAAGAATAATCCCAGGAATGAGTAGGCTAACATATAATGAGCGTTTGGCAGCACTGGGCCTATACTCGCCGGGGCTCAGAAGAATGAGGGGGAACCTCATTGAAACGTGCAGATTAGTGAAAGGCTTGGATAGAGTGGAGGTGGAGAGGACGTTTCCTCTAGTGGGAGAGACTAGGACGAGTTGTCATAGCCTCAGAATTAAAAGATGTTCTCGAAGGAAGGAGATGAGGAGGAATTTCTTTAGTCAGAAGGTGATGAATCTGTACTTAAATTTGTTATAGTCATGTAACTATAGTTTATGAAGGAACTGCAGATATACCGAAGATAGACACAAAGTGCAGTAATAATTCAGCGGGTCAGACAGCATCTCTGGAGAAAATCTCTGGATGGGTGATGTTTTTGGTCGGGACCCTTCATCAAGACCATAGTCCAGATCACAGACCATCAACGATAGTTATATAGACACAAAAAGCTAGAGTAACTCAGCGGGTCAGGTTGCATCACTGGAGAAAAGGAATAGGTGACATTTTGGGTCGAGACCCTTGTTTAGACTGAGGCAAGGTCTCCAGGGATGCTGTCCAACCCGCTGTGTTACTCCAGCATTTTGTGTATATCTTCGGTGAAAACCAGCATCTGCAGTTCTTTTCTACATATAACTATAGTTGCTCATTTAACTTGATGGAGGGTGTCTTCAGTGTGGAGATGAGACTTTATCTCCACAATGACAGTGTGATCAGTCCTATGATACTGCAATGGCCAGATGCTTCTGATCTAGGTACATTTTGGCGAACAAGATCAAATAGGTTTAAGAAGGAACTGCAGATGCTGGAAAATCGAAGATAGACAAAAATGTTGGAGAAATTCAGCGCGTGAGGCAACATCTATGGAGCATAGGATATAGGCAACGTTTCGGGTCGAGTCCTTCAGATCAAAAAGGTTGATTCTTATTGAATGAAAACAGAAGATATAATGCTGATTTAATAATTAGGATTAAACTTGACATAAAAATAGTTTCTAACTTCAATACCTCATAAAGCATGAGTCTAACATCAGACTGCTGGCTCAGGCAACGCTTCAAACTGCCCAAGATTTCCAAACATAGAGCTTCATTGGCGGAGGCATTGTGACACATATGCACATCCACTTGAACCTGTAAAAGAACAAGATGTCGGCTCACAATATTTATAAAGCCAAAGTAATTGCACTATTATCAACTCTCTTAATAATCATGTCACATTTAGAGTTAATCCCAGTACATACTTTTTAATAAAACACTAGAGTTCAAACTAAATGGCCGTCTCAGAACATTCCTCCCTGGTAATTGAATCAGATACTCAACTTGGATTTATTCCACTAGATGGCAGAATACTTCTCCATGCCATCTCATTTCCCAGTTTAGACACATCTATTTTTGTTCAGTGCAAATTCACATGCACCCTAAATGGTCTGTCCCACTTAGGCGATTTTTTGGGCAACTGCCGCAAAGTTTTCAACATGTTCAAAAATTTTCAGCCACAGTGGCGACACTTTTTTGCTGTCGTAGGTTGACGTAGGTGTTGTCGTAGGTGCTGTCGTAGGTTGTTGCCAGGTGTCGTATGTGAATTCCATTAAAACTAGTTCCTGAGGACTTCCGGTTGGCGCCATGTTGTAGTGGAGTCGCGCCATTTGCAGCTCCGCAAAAAATTGAATAAAAAACGGGGGTCTAGGGGTCAAATAAACGCACTTACCTAAGAAGAACGGCTGGGAACGACTGTGAACGGCTTTGGTGCGGTTAAAAGGTCCGTGACGTCATCAGGCGCGCGACTTTACTAAGAAACTATGACCCAGCGCTCCCCTCCCCCACCTACTGGGAAAAAATCTACAAGAAGGGATCCAGGCCCTGCCAGTGCTTTGAGCTCAAGCCTGGCTGCTTCCCAGGAGGAAATCTCACAAAGGAGATCCGAAATGGAAGAATTTAAAAATGCTATCCTCAGTGAGATGAAGAAATTGAAGAAGGAGTTACTGGTCGCTAATGAGAAAACTAAAGAGGACATAAAAAAGGAAGTTATAACAACGGTAAGATTAATGATGAATGAGTGGAAAGAAAAAGCGGATGCTGAGATTCAATCTCAAATGATGGAGATAAAGGTTATTGCTGATGGGATGGAAAGAAGGCTGGATGACAAGATTGATCCCATTCTAATAGCCATCGACCAACAAAGTGAAGCAATCGGAAAATTAAATAAGATTGCTGAATTGAATAACAAGGAGACAGAAAAACTCCGTGCCGAGAATAAACGTCTGTCAGAATTACTACGCAAAATAAATGAGAAGTGTATTGATTTGGAGGGACGTCAACGTCGTAAGAATTTGCGTATAGTAGGTCTGAGAGAGGGCGCTGAGGGGAATCAAGACCCTCGAAAATTTGCTGCAAAATTTTTAAAGGAGATTCTGAATATGGATGAAGAACCCCTGTTGGGTCGTGCTCACAGGGCTCTAAGACGTATCCCTGGGAAAGGGGCACCTCCAAGACAAATGATCGTAAAAGTGGTTTATGATCACGTTTTCGAGGAAATGATGAAGATAATCATAAGAAAGAGAAATCTGAAATATGAGGGAGAGAACATCAGCATCTTCAGAGATTATCCAGCGGAAGTGGCTAAGAAAAGAGCTTTATTCAGAGAAACGAGGCATCTTGAGGGATTTAAAGGATTCTATGGATTTGAGATATGGTTTGGTGTATCCAGCAATATTGAGAGTTACCTACGATCGCAAGGAATTTCGCTTCGATAAGCATAATGAAGCATTGGAGTATGCCCGAAAATTACAGAAGAAGGCAGAAGGCGTGCCAGAAGAAGAAGTAGGAGACGTAATGGAGGAAGGAGTGGAGGACTGAACTTTTATTATTAACCTGCGGTTATGAAGAACTTATTCAGAAGGAATAATGGACATGTAGTTATAGCTTGATATTAATTATTAAAATTTTAATTGTTCCTTGAGAATAGTATTACTTATTATAAGACTAATTGTAATAGCAATTTAATTTAAATTTAAAAATTAGTGATATGATTAACAGAAATAATTACTAAGTATATAAAGCATTACTTATTATAAGACTAATTGTAATAGCAATTGAAATTTAGTAATTAGTAATATGATTAACAGAAATAATTACTAAGTATATAAAGTTAGTACCCCCCCCCCCCCCAATATACACAGCATCTGAGAATGGAGCTGGTATAATTAACACCTTACTTTAACGGAAGTCATTAGATTAATAGCCACATTAGTGTGGCTTTCACTAACACACACTACACGCTATACAAGTGTAGTTTCTTTTCTTTTTGAGCACTCTATTAACACCCTTTACCTGTTCTTAATTAGTATCTTTTTATATATTATTATATATTTTATATTATTGAAATGGAGATGTATTCGGTATGGTACAATTAATTTAGGAAGACATGCGTGTGGTCTAGTGTGGGTGGTTATTCTCGTCGGATTGATGTTCGGGTGTAGCGTGGAGCTGGAGGAGTCGAGAAGGCTACTACGAAAAAAACCACGCTAGTAACAGAATGCAAGATATGAATGTGAAGGCTGGGGGGGATGGAATTACCTTCTGCAGTTGGAATGTAAAAGGGCTGAATGAACCAATTAAAAGGAGAAAGGTGTTAGCACAGCTGAATAGATTGAAAACAGATGTTGTTTTTCTCCAAGAGACTCATCTTAAAAAAGATGATCAATATAGATTAACAGCTAAATGGATTTCAAAGGTGTATCACTCTTCATTTATACATAAATCTAGAGGGGTTGCAATAATTATTCGTAAAGGTATACCTTTCACACAAAGTTCTATAATAGAGGATAAAGAGGGTAGATATGTGATAATCATAGGGGAATTATATTCAAAAAAAGTAATTTTAATGAATATATACGCCCCCAATTTTGACAACCCATTATTTTTTTTAAAAATATTTAATAATATTCCGGTATCCACTCAACATAATTTAATAATTGGGGGAGATCTAAATTGTACTTTAGATAATTATCTTGACAGATCATCTACAAAAAGAAAAGCTGCCTCTAATTCAAGCAAACTTATTAATTCTTTTATTAACACATCTAATATTAAGGACATTTGGAGACTAGAAAATCCATCTGGACGAGAATATTCTTTTTATTCACCCGTACATGGAACTTATTCGAGGATAGATTATTTTTTAATAGACTCTAAATTACTTCCTTTTACATACGATGCAAAATATCATAATATTATTATTTCGGACCACGCTCCAATAACATTCAAGATAAAATTAAAAGATACAATTAACGAGACTACTACCTGGAGAATGAATCCCCAGATATTAAAAGATAAGGACTGTTGTAAATATATGACGGAACAGATTAAATTATTTTTTGAAACTAACGACACCCCTGAAATTTCTCCATCTTTGCTTTGGGATACATTTAAAGCATTTATGCGCGGTGTAATAATATCAGCACAAGCATATCTTAATAAAGAAAATCGAAAGATGGAACAAAGGTTAGAAAATGAGATAAGACAATTAGATAATGAAAATATAAAACAGCCTTCCAAAGAATTAAGTAATAAAATTGCATTAGTAAAATACAGACTGAATAAATTATACTCTAATCAAGTTATTAAACTTTTTCAACAAACTAAACAAGTGCATTTTGAATTTGGAGACAAACCACAAAAATTGCTAGCACGTCAATTGAGAAAATTTGAAGACGAGAAGATGATACATAAGGTCAGATCTGAGCATGGAAATACACTGATTACACCAAAAGATATTAATGACAGGTTTCTACAATATTATCAAAATCTCTACTCATCGAAAGTAACAGGACAAATAGATGGTATGGAAACATTTTTACAAGATTGCAAAATTAATTGTTTAGATCAGAAAGATAGACAGTTTTTAAATGCGGAAATAACAGTAAAGGATATTGAAGAATCAATTAGTTCGTTAAAGAATGGAAAAGCTGCGGGCCCGGATGGCCTTAATGCAGAATTTTATTAAAAAATTTTGGAATTGATTATATTTAGACTACATACAGTGTATAGAGATGCATATAAGCAAGGAAAATTGCCAGATTCATTAAATGAATCTACAATTATACTTATTCCAAAGATAGATAAAGATTTGGAAGATCCAGGATCATATAGAGCGATTGCGCTTCTAAATACAGACCAAAAAATATTAACCAAAATCTTATCTCGGAGATTAAGTTCGGTGATTTCTAAATTAATACATTATGATCAAACAGGTTTTATCCCAAAACGTTACTCATCCCATAATCTTAGACGTTTGTTTAATGTTTTATATTCAAAAAGAAAACGAGACATGGATCTAGCGGTTATATCGCTAGATGCGGAAAAAGCTTTTGACCAGGTGGAATGGTCATATTTATTTAATATAATGGAAAAGTTTAAATTGGGGGATAGATTCTGTCGTTGGGTAAGAATATTATATTCAAACCCTACAGCAAGAATCATGACTAACCGAATGTTATCAGCTAAATTCAAACTCGCTAGGGGATGTAGACAAGGATGCCCGTTATCGCCCTTATTGTTTGCTTTGGGGATAGAACCTCTGGCGGAAAAAATTAGATCCAAACCAGAAATACATGGATATAATACCGATACAACAACTAATAAAATATCTTTATACGCAGATGATGTTTTGATTTATATTACAAAACTGGAAATTAGTATCCCAAATTTGTTTAATGTCATAAATAAGTTTGGCACATTTTCTGGATATAGGATTAATTGGAACAAAAGTGAAATTATGCCAGTAACTGAAATAAATTTAAATATATTACAACAATACCCATTAAAAGTAGTAAAAGATAAATTTAAATACTTAGGGATTAATGTAACTAAATCATATAATTCTTTAATTAAATCTAATTATCCTCAATTATTAGACAAACTTAAAAAAAATATTTTATATTGGAAAACGCTTCCTATTTCTATGATTGGTAGAATAAACGCCATAAAGATGGTTTTTTTACCACAACTTTTATATTTGTTTCAGGCTATTCCTTTTTTTCTCCCGAAAACCTTTTTAAAAAAAATTGATAATATTGTTAATAGTTTTATTTGGGATTATAAAAATCATAGAATAAGTAAAAAACATCTATGTAAATCTAAGATAAATGGAGGACTAGCACTCCCAAATTTTTTATATTATTTTTGGGCTGTTCAGATTAAGAATATTAATTTTTGGTGGGTACATATGGATAATGTACCAATATGGTCAAGTATAGAAAAGGAAGACTGTTTACCTTTCAGCGTAGGCTCGATTATATTTGCGCCAAAGGAGGTACACAAAAAAAATTATAGGGACAATCCCATAATTTATAATATTAGACGTATTTGGAAACAAATAGTTAAGACTCTACACTTAGATAATCTCTCACTCAGACTTCCAATTATGAATAATCCATTATTTAAACCTTCAATATTAGATGGAGGGTTTAGACGCTGGAATGATTTAGGAATTAAAAGGTTAGAACATCTTTATAGAAAAGGAAAATTTCTTTTATTCCAGGAGTTACAAGATATTTATGGACTGTCTCCGCAACATTTGTTTAGGTACTTACAAATCAGAGATTACATTAAAACTAATACACAAGATTACAAAAATAAAGAACCAGGATTACTAGATGATTTGTTTAATTTGCACCCAAATACAGAAAAATTAATAGCTTACATATACAATATCATTTTGGATAAAGAAAATCCA
This sequence comes from Raja brachyura, assembly GCA_963514005.1. Next base: position 24,472,092 of record OY740814.1, read on the forward strand.
ACAACTGAAATGTATCGTCAAGCATGGGAAAATGAAATTGGATTAGCTATAACAAAAGAAAATTGGGAAGAAAGTCTACAACGAATACATCGGTGTTCATTAAACGCCAGGCACATATTAATTCAATATAAAGTATTATATAGATTACATTATTCCAAAACTAAATTAAATAGTATTTTTCCTAATATTTCTTCTATCTGTGATAAATGTAGAAATTCAGAAGCAAACTTAATACATAGTTTTGTTACATGTCCTAAATTGAATTATTACTGGACAGAAATTTTTAAAGTTATTTCTGAAGTCCTTAAAGTTAAATTGGATCCTGACCCAAAGTTAATAATAATTGGAATCCCTGACTTAAATTTGGCACTTACAGGTAATCAAAGAAATTTCTTAGATTACTGTTTGATAATTGGGAAAAAAATTATTTTGAAATTTTGGAAGGGAATATCAATCCCCACAACTAAAATGTGGGCAGCAGAAATGTTGGAGACGCTACATCTGGAAGGAATTAGATTTGTCCTATTGGACGAATATAATTCCTTCGAACAGATGTGGTCTCCATACATACAGTATTTAGAGAAGTAGCTGTTCTTGGCAACACGGCTCGACGGGCACCCTGCGGGATTCGGCGGGAATGACTCATTTTCACATTGGGATTGACATGCATGTTCTCATGGATATTACTATCTGTAATAGCTTTATCGATAATGTATATTGCTGTTTTGTTTACATATATATATATAATACTCTATCAGTTTTTTTTTGTTTTTTTTGATAACTTTTTTTCTTTTTCTCTTTTTTTTCTCTTTCTTATATATAATCAAATTATTATTTAATCACAACTTTAATGATTTATATCTGTTCTATTCTTTTTCTATCTATATATCAAAAAAAAATAGAGTATAAGAAGAATTATTAATGCATTGTTTGTAAAATAATGGAATTAAGTTGACGTTTGGAAAGTTGTTAAAAGCATTATAATTGGTTACTTTTAATAAAAATATATATTTTTAAAAAACTAGTTCCTGGCAGCCGCCTAAAGAGTCGCCTAAGTGGGACAGGCCCATAAAGCACAATTTTTTATCCTTTCTTGGTCCATCTTCCAGAAGTAGTGTGTGGCACAGTTGCTGCCTTACAGCGCTTGCAACACCGGAGAACCGGCTTTGATCCTGACTACGGGTGCTGTCTGTACCGAGTATATACGTTCTAACCGTGAACGCATGGGTTTTCTCCGAGATCTTCGGTTCCCACACTCCAAAGACGTACAGGTTTGTAAGTTAATTGGCTTGGTATAATTGTAAATTGTCCCTGGTGTGTGTTGGATATTGTTAATGTGCGGGATCGTTGGTCTGTGCAGAGTCGGTGGGCTGAAGGGCCTGTTTCTATGCTATAACTCTAAACTAAACTAAGTACATTAACCATACAGTCCACATTTATCCCGCCCATGTTATGGCCTTTTGGGTAATCTTTACAGAATTCACACATTATCACCAAAGTTTGAAGATGCGTAATAAAATTAGCTCTTAATCATCTGAAGGTAAAGGAATGTTATTTTTTTCCAACGTGCTTTGCTTGACGCATGCACAGATGATGCGATTTTGCATTAAGGAAAATCGCAATAAAGACAGTTTGCTGAGAATGCAACCCGGCCATAAGTCGGGGGTCGTCTGTATTAATAACTCAGCAGCGCTTTTAAATACAAACTCAAATTGATACATATCATCCTTGCTTGACAGATGAGGAGAAGGCAGGAGAATGGGATTGAAAGATAGATCAGCCATTATTGAATGGCTGAGTACTTGATGGGCCACATGGCCTAATTCTGCTCCTAGAACTTATGAAATGGGTAAATATTGATGAAAATCTAAATGATTATTATAGCCAGATACAACTGAGACAAATAAATGCACGATTTACCTGACTGGCCGTGACTGTCTGACTGCATTGACTGTAAGTCAGGCTTCCCAACAACTTGAAGTTCTTCAACAACAGCAGAAAACCAGCAACTGCTGATTTGCGAGAGTCTAACTGGCTGAAGGAAGCAAAAGGAGAGAGTGAGAAATAGAAAATAAGTAATGTTCTACATACCTTTAGAGCTCAATGTTCCAAATGTAGGTGGATCATCAATTAATAACCCTTTTAATACAGGCTACATCAAACCCATATTGTATTCTTCATTGATGAACAGATAACTTCTTACCCTCAAGGAGGTACGAAATGAACGGAGATACCAAATGACAAATCTTAATCATTTTACATTTTCTCACAACTGCCTGCAGTTGCACAAAGACAGCACCACTTAAATTCAGTCGCACAGAATAATTGCAAACCTTTTGAAACAAACAACTCACGAGTTTGAATAAAAGGCAAAAAAAATAAAATGTTTTATTTCTCCTGCCAGGCTTAATTTGGAAAACTTAATTTTCTAGAAATTTAACAACCTGAATGAAATATATAAGCTAACAGGCTGAAGAGTCGACTCAAAACGTCACCTGTTCCTTCTCTCCAGAGATGCTGCATGACCCACTGAGTTACTCCAGCTTTTTGTGTCTATCTTCAGTTTAAACCAGCATCTGCAGTTCCTTCCTTCAATGTTAGAGATCCATCCAACATGGAAACAGGCCTTTCGGTCCACCGTCCACACTATTTCTATGTTATCCCATTCTCACAACCACACCCTACACACTAGGGTCACTTTACAGAGGTCAATTATCCTACAAACCGGCACATCTTGGGGATATGGGAGGAAATCAGGAGGAAGCATGTGGTCACAGGGAGAATGTACAAAGTCCACACAGACAACACCCGAGGTCAGGATCGAACCCGGGTCTCTGGCGCTGTGAGGCAGCAGCTCTACCAACTTCGCCACTGTGCTGCCCGTTATATCACAACTTTCACTTACAAACCATGTTACACAATTAATTTTGCACTGGAAACTAGCAATGAATAAATAATTCTTACTACAGAGCTTTTCATAGCATATTAATGTATCCTTTTTTAAGAAAATAATCTGTTCATCCACTTAAATGTTAGTCCTGGGAAATTCAAGACTTTCCATTTAAAACACCAGGGGGCAGAAATCCATCTTTGGTCATTAGCATATGAGTGTTTGAGCCATGGCAGAGGAAATCGATGCAAACCATTCAGATTCAGAAACCAGTACATAGTGTAGGCAGCTAAAACTCATATTTCAGATGCATTTACAGAGCATTTAAACTTGGATTAATGCAAGAGAGACACAAGGAACTGCAGATGCTGGAATCTTGAGCAGAACTGCTCAGTGGATCTGGCCAGAGGGGAGAAGGGAGAGGGTGAGAGAAGAAGCAGGGGAGAAAGAGGAAGAAAGGAAGATAGAAGAGAAAGAGGAAAGGAGAAAAGTGGGGCACCTCCCTGCTAGCTGTGTTCCCATCGCAGGCTCGAGGAAGACTGTCACTGGGACAAACCCGAGAATACCAGCGTTACCGTATCGTCAAGACTATGCTGCGGGGAATAAGCCCTAAATACCTCTAGTGAGGTTAAGATGGGGTGGCCTATGCATGCTTGAGATGCCTCTGCCTCTTCCTGCCTACAGACAATGAGGGACTGCGCCCACAGGGGCAAAGACTGAGCCAGTAGGATAGGCCAGCGACCACCAGTGTCGCCTCTTCAAGCCCAAAGCTGATCAGCCAGAATAAGCCTGAGACCACAATCACCTACTCTCAAGGCAAGGGCGGAAGAGACCATTAAACATCTGTCATTGTAATTTCTGAAGATTTTTTTCACTCTGGGAGAACCCTGAGATCGCCTCACCTCCTCCTACCATGACCAGGGCTGAGCTGCCGGGACAAGCCCAAGATCGCCTGCATCTACACACAATGTCCCTGATGACGCGGGACACACCCCCATGCTATCCTGGACTTCCTTGTCACTGTAAATGAAACACATAGTGCAGGTTCACCCAACTGCGAGTGTCAGTGTGGTCACTGCCAAATCCAGCATCATCACTGACTCCACAGCCTCTACCGTTAAATAACGTAATAACACACACAAGACTATGCAATAAGGTATTAAATGGTGTTTGGTAGCCATGGGGGAATAACGCAAAGAGTAGAAACTTGAAATTAGAATTCTTATTGAAGAGACATAAGGAACTGCAGATACTGGTTTTCAAAACAAAAACAAAGTGCTGGAGTAACTCAAAGGACATCCGGTGATGCTGTTACTGGCTGCTTCCACCTTCAGTCTGGTATCTTTTAAAATTTTTGTTATGTTTAAAGTATGTTCTTTAGGTTTTTAATCGGTATTTTATGTGTGGGGAAGGGGGTAGGGTAAGGGGGAAACCGTTCTTCAGTCACTTCCTGGCGAGGATGCGACTATTATCCGAGTCGCACCCTCGCCCCCCTCCTCGCGGCCTACCAACTGGATTGGCGCGGCCTTTCCTACCGGGACCGACTGGAGCTTCAGCAGCAGCGATGAGGCGCTGGATACGGAGTGGGCGATGCCTCACCTGCGATCGCCATTTGGAGCTCCGGAGTGTTGGGCCTGTTGCATCGACATCGCGGAGCTCCCAACGCGAGCGGCGCTGACTAACATCACGGAATCCTGGGACCGTTTGTCGGGGGTCGCCAGCGTGAATCTCCACCCAGCTCGGCCTGTGGACTCCGGTGGCGGTGGCCAATTCAGAGGTCCAGGCAGTTCAGGATGTCTTAGCTTTCGACGTCGGGGTTCCATCGTCCCGGCGATAGTGCCTGAACATCAGGCCGCCCGTAGTGGCAACTACGGGGGGCTCGGGAGGCCACGACCATGGGTGAACATCAGCGAGGAGGTTGATTGGACTTTGGTTCCTTCCCTCACAGTGGGGAACTTTGGTGCCATTGTGGGGATATTTGTGTGGTGGACTACTTTGTATGACTGTAAGGAAAATAGTATTTCATTGTCTCTTCATCGAAGACAAAGACAATAAATTGAATCCAAATCCAAATCCAAAGGGTCAGGCAGCATATCTGGAGAACATGGATATGCGATGTTTTGGGTCGGGACCCTTTTTTACCTATTCAGTACACTTAAATATACATATTAATAAACGTCAAACCATTAAAAATCTGTCATTGTAATTTCTGGTCTTTTTTACACACTCTTGGAATGGTTGTCATCTAGTACATTAAATCATTCATGGAATCTTCTGCATAATCGGTAGTTAACAATACTTTGCTGCCATAACCTGAAGTTCTGCCGAGTAAATATCCCGGCAACTCCAGGTGGCTATTAGTCACTCACCTGGAAAACATGGCCTTCCGCAAGACCAGAATTAATGAATCTTTCATGGACACGCTGATTTTCAGCAGGGGCTTTAAAAAAAACAGATAACTAAATAAAACCATATGTTACTGACTATTTATCACGTTGAGAACATATATGGTAGAGAGCCACACTGTTAACTGGTTTTGCTCATGCAAGCAATGCTGCTCTGTGTTTTTCCCATATGTCAACTAGCTACAATAAAATAATTTGCTTTGCATATATGAAGTAAAACGTTTCATCAGAATGGCATGGTGGCACAGCGGTAGAGTTGCTGCCTTATAGCGCCAGAGACCAGAATCCAATCCTAACTCCCGATATTGTCTGTATGGAGTTTGTGCATTCTCCTTGTGACCTTATGGGTTTTCTCCAGATGCTCCGGTTTCCTAAGACACTTCAAAGACATTCAGGATTGTAGGTTAATTGGCTTTGGTAAAATTGTAAATTGTCCCTAGTGTGTGTAGAATAATGTTGATGTACAGGGATCGCTGGTTAGCGCGTACTTGATAAGCCAAAGGTCTTGTTTCCGCGCTGTATCTCTAAATCATAACTAAACAAATTCCACTGATAACTGAATCCTGAAACTACATTTCGCCTCAGCTTAATCAGATAATGCTCAAGACATTGTAACAACCTCTCTCTGCCACTGGATCCTCAATTTCCCGACCTACAGACCACAATCGTTGAGGATAAAATGCAATACATCCTCCACAGTAATTCTCAACACCAGTGCCCCACAAGGATGGGTTCTCAGTAACTCTAATGCCAAATTTTGGCTGTAACTCCATCTACAAGTTCGCAGACGACACTATTGTGGTGGGCTGGATCATAAGGTGGAGTACAGGAAGGAGACAGAGAACTTATTAGCATGGTGGCAGGACAACAATCTGTCCCTCAATGTCACCAAGATGAAGGAGCTAGTCATCGACTTCAGGAAGTTTGGTGGAGTACTGCCCCAATCAGCATTAAGGGTGTTGAATTACAAATTATTGAGAACTCAAGTTACTTAGCGTAAATATTATCAGCGATCTGTCGTGCACCAACCACATTGAAGTAACAGCCAAGGCGGCGACCAATGCTCTACTTCCTGAGGAGACAGGAAATCTGGCATGTATCCAGTGACTATTACAAACCTTGCTTTGGAAACAGCTCTACCCAAGACCGCACAAAATTGCAATTGTAGATGTAACCCTCAGACTATCCTTGATTGGACTTTGCTGGCTTTATCTTGCACTGAACGTTATTCCCTTATTATGCATCTATACACTGTAAATGGCTTGATTGTAATCATGTATTGTCTTTCTGCTGGCTGGTTAACACGCAACAAAAGCTTTTCGCTGAACCTCAGTACACGCGACAATTAACTAAACTGAAATACCGTAGTTCATCAAACAGACTAGACTCCCCACCATTAACTCCATCTCTACTTCACACTGCCTCAGGAAAGCAGCCAACATAATCAAAGACTTGTCCCACCCTCGTTCTTCTCACCGCTACCATCAGGCAGGAGGGACAGAAGCCTGAAAGAGCACAATACCAGATTCTGGATCAGCTCCTTCCCCTCTTCTCAGGCTTCTGAACAGTGCATAGATTAGGAACAGATAGACAAAAGTACATCTTAATTTTCCTGGATTAGTGTATTGGGGTGTTCAACAACCAACTCTGACAATGGAGATACAAGGATCTGCAGTTGCTAGTTTATTTGCTTCAGGTCAGGACCTTTCTTCAGACTGAAAGAATGCCTATCAATGCTCTCCACAGATTTTGCCTGCCTGAGTCACTCCAGCACAATGCGCTTTGAAAACTCTGAGAAAGCAGACTGTTTAAAATCTTGTCCAAGAGATACTGCATCTTGTATTGCAAGAGCCACTGAGTACTTTATTGATCTTTCAGCTTGAGCTATCAGCGTAAACTCCTGCAGTGGGACTCAAAATAAAAGCAACTCAAAAAAGGTTAAGCTAATACAGATTGCGGTCCAAGTTCCATACTAAATGCTGGAGTAACTCAGTTGGTCAGGCAGCATGCCCGGAGAACGTGGTTAAACGAGTAACTGTAGTTATATGGATAAGATTACTTTTCAGGTTGGGACCCTCCTTTAAACAACCCAAACTAAAACGTCACCTATTCATGTTCTCCAGAGATGTTGCCTGAGTCACTCCAGCACTTTAGTGTCTTTTGTTGTAAACCTGCATCAGCAGTTCTTTGTTTCTACATGTTAGGCCAAAGTTCTTTAGTAACATTAGTATATTTTGCAACTGAAAATTGCATATCCTTCTTAGATTATAATCACTCACAGATAATTTTATTATAGAAATTAACAGTCTAGGACAGCGTTTTTTTACCTGCACGGCCTTTAATAGACCCTGGACTGTGCTGAGGGACAGGTAGGACAAGTGGTCAAACGCCTCAATAACCTTGGAGGAACTCTCCAGGAGAATGAGAGGTGCAGAGATGACAATATCAGATAACAAGTCTGAGAAATAAAAATAAAATATTTTCCTTTTACACACATTTCACTTCAATGTAACCTGTAAAAGATCCAATTTTGAAAAAGCAAATTACACGGTAATTGGCACAATTAAGAACTTTGAGTAGTCAACATCCGGACAGAATTAAAATACGTTCGGGTTAAAATGGAAACACAAAAAACTGCAGACGCTGGAATCATGAGTGAAACACAAAGTGCTGGAGGAACACTGCAGGTCAGGCAGCATCTGTGGAGGAAATGGATCGGTGATTTCTCAGGTCGGGATACTTCTTCAGGCTGATTTGGGTTCAGGGAAAAGGAAGGCAGGAAAAGGAACGTGAGCGGGACAAACCCTGGCAAATGATTGGTGAGTACAGTTGAGGGGGCTTGATTGGCTGATGAGTGGAGTAAGTAACAAAGACTACGTGAAAAGGGGTCAAAAGGAGAGTGAAATGTAAAGCCAGAGGTAGGGGTATAGGTGGTAGGGGATGGGGAATGGCTGGGGTAGTGGGTAGAATAGGGATACACCAGGAAGCACACATGAGATTAATATACAAACTTAAAGCACACGTTATTGGGGGTTCAGTATTGATGTGGATAGAGAACTAGCTGGCAAACAGGAAGCAAAGAGTAGGAGTAAACGGGTCATTTTCAGAATGGCACGCAGTGACTAGTGGGGTACCGCAAGGCTCCGTGCTGGGACCCCAGCTATTTACAATATATATTAATGATCTGGATGAGGGAATTGAATGCAACATCTCCAAGTTTGCGATGACACGAAGCTGGGGGGCAGTGTTAGCTGTGAGGAGGATGCTAGGAGCTGCAAGGTAACTTGGATAGGTTGGGTGAGTGGGCAAATGCATGGCAGATGCAGTATAATGTGGATAAATGTGAGGTTATCCACTTTGGTGGCAAAAACAGGAAAGTAGATTATTATCTGAATGGTGGCCAATTAGGAAAAGGGGAGATGCAACAAGGCCTGGGTGTCATGGTACACCAGTCATTGAAAGTAGGCATGCAGGTGCAGCAGGCAGTGAAGAAAGCGAATGGTATGTTGGCATTCATAGCAAAAGGATTTGAGTACAAGAGCAGGGAAGTTCAACTGCAATCGTACAGGGTCTTGGTGAGGCCACACCTGGAGTATTGCGTACAGTTTTGGTCTCCTAATCTAAGGAAAGACATTCTTGCCATAGAGGGAGTACAGAGAAGGTTCACCAGACTGATTCCTGGGATGGCAGTACTTCCATATGAAGAAAGACTGGATAGACTCGGCTTGTACTCGCTGGAATTTAGAAGATTGAGGCGGGATCTTATAGAGACGTACAAAATTCTTAAGGGGTTGGACAGGCTAGATGCAGGAAGATTGTTCCCGATGTTGAGGAAGTCCAGAACAAGGGGTCACAATTTAAGGATAAGGGGGAAGTCTTTTAGGACTGAGATGAGAAAATCATTTTTCACACACAGAGTGATATATTTTTACATATATATTTAACTCCACACGTGGAGCCAGCAATGGCGGCCTCGCCAAAAGTCTGTCTGTCCCTTCCTTTGTTGTTTTTTTTTGTATGTGTTAAATGTGTGTTTTAGTGTTCATTAGTCTTCTTCTTGCATATGGCGTGCACAGCCTAAAGTTGCAAGACAACTTGTTCTGTTTGATCTTCTGTTTGTGCACGTCAGTGCTGTGGTGGATGTTTATGTTAACTTTTATGTAGTTGTGTGTCTTGTTGCCTTTTTTTTAAGCATGGCTGTATGGTAATTCGAGTTTCACTGTACCTTAATTGGTACATGTGACAATAAACTGACCTTTGAACCTTTTAACATGTCGAGGCTGCAGCTCGCAGAACAAAATTCACATTTGATCTATTCACAGAAGCTGCGATCTCGACTCGAACACAAGGCCAATTGCAATCCTTGTGTAAAAACTCTATTTCGATGGGAAGAAACTGAATACTAATATCTTTGGATTCCCTGATCCTTAACTTCACCTGCTGTTTGAAAATTTAGTTTGGTGAATCAGCCAATTCAAAAGCTAGTTTAAACCAACCTGCATCACTATCTGCCTCATTAAAAAAGTTTGTTATGCAGCTACTTGCCTATGTACTGACTGATGGGTGAGGATGTCTTTGTCACAACCCTGTTCAGAACTTGCTCCAAGATTTCACTCCTAATTGGCTCATGCACCTGAATAAATGACAGGAGGGAGAGGGTTGGGAGGAGAAAGATGATAAACACCTTCATTGTGTTTTATATCAAACAAACTGGATATTCAAAGCATCAAGTGTAAAATATTCAAAGCAAGGTGATTAAATTAAAACAGAGACATAAGAAACTGCAGATGCTGGTCCACCAAAAAGATGCACAAAATGCTCGAGTAACACTGCAGGTCAGGCAGCATCTCTGGAGAATATGGACAGGCAATGTTTTGAATCTCGAGCCTTCTTCAGACCTGGTCTGAATAAGGGGCCTGACCCGAAACATCGCCTATCCACGTCCTACACAGAGGCTGCCTGTCCTCGCTGAGTTACTCCAGCCCTTTTAAAAAAAAATAAAACATATTAAGAAGCACTAATTATTAAGATACATCTCTTCCAGTTGCTCAGATGAGCCTGTGACATTATCTGAAGAACAGCAAATCTTGCAATGTCCTCAGGGATATTTTATCCTCAATGAAGATAAAATGAAAATAAACCATTCATTCCAAATCGTTCTCTGCTAAAATGCATGCTACACTTCATCACCTCACTGCAACTAATTGTGAACACATTGGATTGTGAACACATTCTGTCACACTCACCTTGAAAGTTTCCAGAAGAATCTTGGCTCCCAGTCGAGAGGCCTGTTGAGCTGGCGTTTTTGCTGCCACTGGATTGATTTCCACAACTTTCCCAAAAGGACCTCCTTTTGGTCCAAAGGAATCCATGAATATAAAGCCCAGCTGTACCAGTGATTGTGTAACGTGGTCCCACCCAAATACACTGCAGAAAGAAACAAGGATAAAGTCTCAGGAGGAAGGCAAACATTTTATACAGTGGCTGCCTCGCCAACGGTCTGTCTGTCGTTTCTTCTTTTGATTAATTTTACTATGTGTTAAAAAGTATGTTTTAGTGTTCCTTGGTTTGTTTTATGTGGGGGGTGGGGGGTTGGGGGTTAGGGAACTTTTTTTTAAATCTCTTACCTCGCCGGAGATGCGATTTTTTCCATATCGCATCTCCATCCCCTCTGTGGCCTAACATCGTGGAGTTGGCGGCCTTTTCGGGTGCTCCAAGCCGCGGGAGTATAACATCGTGGAGCTTGCGATCCCTTTGCGGGAGATCGAAGCTCCAAATGCAGGGTCTGTGGACTTTAACACTGTGAAGCCCACGGTCTCTGGTAAGAAGTGTCCGACTCGGGAACTGCATGCCTTGGAGAGAGTGTCAACTGCCCCGAAGTGGGAGTTTCGATCACCCCGATAGGGGCTTCGATCATCGGCTGCGGAGGCTTTGATCTCCCCATCTGCGGATGGTTTGACTGCCCCGACCGTGGGAGAAGAAAGAGGAAGAGGATTGGACTTTATTGCCTTCCATCACAGTGAGGAATGTGGAATGCAATGTGATGGTTGTTTATGTGGTTGTGTGTCTTGTTGCTTTTCACTTAGTATGGCTGTACAGTAACTCAAATTTCACTGTACCTTAATTGGTACATGTGACAATAAACTGACCTTGAAACCTTGAGACATTATGTTACAATTGTAGCAGACATTGATGAGGCAGCACTTGGTGAGTATTGTGTTCACCCTGCTATAGAAAGAGTCATTAGACTGGGAGTACAGAGAATATTAATGAGGACGTTGACAGGACCAGAGAGCCTGAGTTTTAGGGAGGGGTTAAACAAGCTAGGACGCTATTCCTCGGACGTCCGAAGGGTGAGGGGGTGATCTTATCGAGGGGTGAAAAATGATGAGGGGAATAGATAGGTCATTTATCCCCAGGGTAGTGGAATACGTTTAAGGTTAATAGAGAAAGATTTAATAGGGACAGCTTTTTCACACAGAGCCAGGTGGGTATATGGAACGAGCTGTCAGATGTTGGGGCAGGTACAATAACAACATTTAGACAGTAACATGAAACACTGAGAGGGATATGGGTCAAATCGGGATAAAGGGACTAGCTTAGATGGGGCATCTTGGTCAGAATGGATGAGTTGGGCCAAAAGGCCTGTCATGTGTTATCAGGCTCTGACTGATTTGCTGAGTACTTCCAGCAAATTGTTCCAGTTTTGGCATTCAGAAAAGTGTGCTATAGTAAAAGTACAAACCTGTTTGACACAGTCTCCAAAATCATTTCAGATACACTGCATTGAGCAGGGATCAAATCCTGGAGAAATTTTGAATTCTGCTGGAACAGTCTATCCTTGAAACTTTTAATAGTCGATGTTTTTAGAAATTCAAACACCTAAAAAGGAAAATAAACAAAATCATCAACAAAATCTACCTCCCATAAATGTAAATCCTGTGCACATTTTAGCCATGTCAAGTCAAAAAGTCAAGTCAAGTCAAACAAACTTTATTGTCATTTAGAAATACATCGATATATGCAGTTCCAAACGAGATTCCGTTGCATTTGGCTCCCTGTGCAACACGATAATTAACAGAAGGATAAACATGGATAAAATGGATAAAAAGGATAAATAGACAATGGTGGCAGCGCATTACGTGGCATTCAGGAGTCTGATGGCTCGTGGGAAGAAGCTGTCCCTTGATGTTCTGCTCCTTATGCTACAATATCTTTTGCCCGAGGGCAGCAGAGTGAACAGTCCGTGATGGAGATGTGTGGGGTCTTTTATAATACTGCTGGCCTTAGACACGCAACGTATGGTCGCAATATCCCCGATTGAGGGGAGAGAGGTCCCGATGATTTCAGCAACGAGCTTTATTCCATTAAGTTCAGATAACCAATGTTGAAAATTGTAGATATTTTAAATTATCTTGGAATAAACAAGTATAAACAGTGGAAGTGCACAATTGAAAGCAAGACAATTCCTGTTTCATGTTCATGTTATAGGAACAGAATTAGGCCATTCGGTCCATCAAGTCCACTCCGCCATTCAGTTACGGCTCAGTTACCAAGACCATGAAACTGAAAAAGATTTCTGATCTGAACCGTCACCTATCCATGTTCTCCAAGATGCTACCTGACCCGCCGAGTTACTCCAGCACTGTGTCGCTTCCCCAGAAACTAATTGTTGACTGCAGAAAGGGGAAGTCAGGAGACTACACACCAGTTTTCATTAGTGGGTCGGGAGTGGAGAGTGTTGGCAGCTTCAAATTCCTGGGAGTTCATATTTCGGATGACACGTATTGAGCCCAGCACATAGATGTAATCACGCAGGCACGGAAATCGCTATTAAAACATGGGGGGGGGGGGGGGGGGGGGGGGACACAATTTCTTGCCGGCCGAGCGCACATGCGCACACTCACACACACATACGAGGCTTCAGCCATGGGGCCCTGTGGACGGTAATTACGGGAACGATGGCCCATGCTTACGGCCAGCGCGGAGAAGCAGCGCTAAATCCAGCTAAATTCTGCCTGTCTCGCTGGGTTAACCTACAGCCCTGCCTGGACTGACGGGACACCAGTCCGGAGCCGTGGAGCTTGCACTGCTTCTCCGCCCGGGCTGTAAACCTGGGCCTTCGTTCCCGTAAGTCCAGGTAGGGCTGGTGGGTTAACAGGCACAGTTGAGCCGGATTTAACGCTGCTTCTCTGCGCTGGCTGTGGGCACCACTCCTGTCTGACTTCAGACGTCACTGGACGCCCCCGGTCGTGGGGGGCACTCGGGTGGGGACTGGGATGGTCCAGAGGCGGTTCAGCAGCGATTGCAGCGCCGGAGACCCCGGATCGATCCTGGCTGCGGATGAGGCGCAGGTCTGTGTCCAGGGCTGCCAAGAGTGTTTTTCACTTGTGACCCTATGACCTGGGCATGCAATTCAAGCTGCGCTCTCTGATCTTTGCTCCACCAGGACGCCTCCCTCCTCCAATCACCACGCTCTGTCCTCAGTCCCACCCCCCTACTTCCACCTATGACCGACACCTCCCTCCTCCAATCATTGCTCTGAATCATCATGGTCCGTCCCCCCCCCCCCATTTCCTGGTGACCGACGTCTCTCTTGTCCAATCGGCGCCCTCGATCAGCTACACACCTCCGCAGTCTTGTGAATGCAGAGATTTCACCGGGTTTTAAAATTCGGATTACAAAAAATGGATCATCCCAACCTCTCAAAACAGGGGTCCCCCCCCCCCCCCACCCACCCACCCCCGTGATTTCCGCCCCTGTAATTGCGAAGAAGGCACATCACATCTCAACTTGGAAGTTTAAGAGATTCAGGTACCGAATACTCTTTGCAAACCTCTGCGGATGAACTATAGAAAGTGACCATGGACTGATTTGGCTATTCCAATGCACAGGATGGAAGAGGCTGCCGCAAATGGTGGACTGACCGTGTGACCGATCACGGGCACAGACCTCCCACCATCGAAAGCATCTACACGATACACCACCAATGCTTTTGGCTCGCTGCTACTAACGGGCAGGAAGTACAGACGCCTGAAATCCCTCATCACCAGGCTCAGGAACGGATACTTTCCTACAACCTTTAAGTTCTTGAATCAACTTGTACAACCCTAATCCTACGTTGACAATGGGAAACTACAGACACCTCTAGCACAACTTTTTTTTTCTAGTTGTGTTTTGCGCTGTTTTTTTTGCAATCTTTTCTTTTCACTGTTCTTACAGGATTTGTGCCAATCTACGTGAGTTGAGAGCTGATGAAGAATCTTATATTCATATAACCATATGACAATTACAGCACGGAAACAGGCCTTCTCGGCCCTTCCAGTCCGTGCCGACCATTTACCCTAGTCCCATCTACCTGCACTTAGACCATGCCCCTCCATTCCCGTCCCGTCCATATACCTATCCACTTTACTTTTAATTGTTAAAATCGATCCTGCCTCCACCACTTCTGCAGGAAGATCATTCCACACAGCCACCTCTCTCTGAGTAAAGAAGTTCCCCCTCATGTTACCCCTAAACTTCTGTCCCTTAATTCTCAAGTCATGCTCTCTTATTTGAATCTTCCCTACCCTCAATGGGAAAAGCTTATCCACGTCAACTCTGTCTACCCCTTTCATCATTTTAAAGACCTCAATCAAGTCCCCCCCTTAACCTTCTGCGCTCCAAAGAATAAAGACCTAACTTGTTCAACCTTTCTCTGTAACTTAGTTGCTGGAACCCAGGCAACATTCTAGTAAATCTCCTCTGTACTCTCTCTATTTTGTTGACATCCTCCCTATAATTAGGTGACCAAAATTGTATACCATACTCCAGAATTGGTCTCACCAATGCCTTGTACAATTTTAACATTACTTACCTACTCCTATATTCAATGCTCTGATTTATAAAGGCCAGCACACCAAAAGCTTTCTTCACCACCCTATCTACATGCATAATTTATTATACATAATGCATTATGTATAATTTATGCCTTTGTATGTTGTCTGAGTCTATGTTTCTGTGATTCTGTTGTACGCACAATTTTCATTGTACCTGTGCCTCACCGTATTTGTGCTCATGACAATGAACGACTTCACCTCAATCCCAAATGCATTGCAAAGCAGATAAACCCAGACTTTCTAGCTTGACAACATTCACAACATTCTATTATATTAATAGTCACCTTTTGTACGGTCTGGATACAAAACGACAGTGCGCAGAGTTCTAACTTGCTATTTAAATGTAGTCAAATAAATAAATAGAATCTTGAGGAAAGCAGGGGAATATTAAAATTAAGATATTTGCCTGTGTAGAATCATTCTATTCTCGCTCTTCAATAACCATCTGATAAATCAGATAGACTGAATAGCTAGGATTATTAAGCAACCTCATTCACTGGTTCCAATTGGACTATAACATATTACGGCCCAATGGTTTATTGGCACTTTATTTCACATGCACCTCGATACAGTAAAAGTCTAATGAAAGATCCCGATTTCTTGATTAGTACGGGTCTCAGGAGTTATTGGGAGAAGGCAGGAGAATGGGGGTTAGGAGGGAGAGATAGATCAGCCATGATTGAATGGCGGAGTAGAATTGATGGGCCGAATGGCCTAATTCTGCTCCTATCACTTATGACCTAAAACATCACCTATTCATATTCTCCAGAGATGCTGCCTGACCGGCTAAGTTACCCCAGCACTTTGTGCCTTTGTTTGTAAACCAACATTTGCAGTTCCTTGTATGTACAGTGAAATTCTTAAGAACAATCTGACAGAAGTGTAACAGTTGCAATGTTAGATCAATTGGACTTCATATAGACAGCGCACAGAGTCACCACGCTTCCAAGTTCTTAATAGTAGTCTTATCTTGGCCTTTTCAAAGGTGATTTCAAAATATTAATTCAGAATGTAGTGAATCGTACCATTCAAAATGTAACTAATTGACATAAAATTTGTTTCTCTTGTAATTCTGGGAGAACAAGATCAGCTAAGCAACGAGGATTAAGACCCAGAAGTTCCAACTCAAGATTCCAACACAGGGCCCAATATCAGAGTGAGGCTAAAAGCCAATTGGAAGAACAGCACCTCATATTTCGCATGGGCAGCCTGCAGCCAAGTGGTGTGAATATTGATTACTCTAACTTCAGGTAGCCCCGGCAATCCCTCTTTCTCAATCCCTCCCCTGGCTTCTCATTTTCACCCTGTAAACAGCTTACAATGGCCTGTTTCCTTTATCATCATTACTTTTTTGCATATCTTTCTTTCATTGTTCTTTATTTCTTCACATCATCATCCATATCTCTCGTTTTCCTTATTCCTAACCAGTCTGAAGGGTCTCGACCCGAAACGTTACCCATTCCTTCTCTCCATAGATGCTGCCTGTCCCGCTGAGTTACTCCAGCTTTTTGTGCCCAATACACCATTGTGGATGATAGACAAAGCACCAGGCACTTCATAGCAAATTCAGGGACAGTTTCTGCCCAGCTGATATCAGGCAGCTGAACCATCTTACCAACAACTAGAGAGCAGTCCTGAACTACTATCTACCTCATTGGAGACTAGGACTATCTTTGATCGGACTTTACCTTGCACGAAACGTTTGTCAAGTTATTCCCATTATCATGTAACTGTACACTGTGGATGGCTCGGTTGTAATCATGTATTGTCTTTCCGATGACTGGTTAGCATGCAACAAAAGCTTTCCAATGTACCTCTGTACAAGTGACAATAAACTAAACTCAAACTGGCCTTGCGCAAGCAATCACGGACAATAACCTCGTAACTGTGATCCCACAACTCAGAGAACCGAGATTGTGGTGTGCGTGTTGGGCAGAAGGCGAGACAGGAGAGGATAACAGATAATGAGAATGGTGGTAGGAAGGGGTTAGAGATGATCTGGGTGAATAGTGGAACTTTAGCATGGGCTGGGAATACTTGAGGGAAATCTCAGTTACAAGGAAGCTTAGTCGTATCAGGGAATAGATCAGTAAACAGGACAAACCTAAAGATCTATCAGAAGCATTTAGGTAAGGAAGAGAGAACAAATTGCAGAGTGTAGAGACCAGGATTGATGCACTCGTTATGGATGAGATAGCGTAGTCGGATATGGGGAGAAGGCAGGAACAGGGTACACATCAGCCATGATCACATTGAATGGCGGTGCTGGCTCAAAGTGCTGAATGGCCTACACCTCCATCTATTGTTTATAAAGAATAGCTTCTTCCATCGACCATCAGGCTCTTGAACACGACACAACACTGACCTCGGCAAAGAGGAACTTCTATGGACTGTCTTTGGTTGTCCCAAAGACGTTTTTTGAACTGACATTAACAATTAATTTATTGCATTTTTAAAAATGATTATATATTTTCAGTGCCTATTGCATTTACGGGCATGTTAAGTTGCTGCAAGTAGGAATTTCATTTGTCTGTTGTCAGCACCTATTACAGTTAAACACTCTCAACCCAGTTTCAGAAGTTCATGCCTTTAATACAATTGCACATGCCAACTGATAACATTGCACATACCCAGCAAAAGACAAAGTGCTGGAGTAAATCAACGAGTCAGACAGCATCTCTGTAGAACATGGATTGGTGACGTTTTGGGTCAGGACCCTTCTTTAGACTAATTGTAGGAGGCGGGGGAAATAAAGCTGGAAGAGAGTCGGGAATACACCAATTACCTGCCAGGCTTTATCTTGCCCCGAGAAAGACACAAAAAACTGGAGTAATTCAGCAGGACAGACAGCATTTCTGGAGAGAAGAAATGGGTGACGTTTTGGGCCGAGACCACACATTTTGTCCTACCCCCCCTCTCTTCTAGCTGCCTGACCCTGAATTACTCCAGGGCATTGTGTCTTACGTTTGTAAACCAGCATCTGGGGCAGTTCCTAGTTTCCACTTCCATGAACACGTGCCACATTTCTGAATATCCAGAGAGAATTTCCAGAATGCTACTTTTCGGGATTAGGGAAAGTCCAATCACATTGTTCCAAATCTTGTGCTTTGCAATTAATGTTTAGACCTATATCCTTGACATCACAAATCTAACGTCTAACTTTATGATTCAGTGTGAATATAAGATTCTTCATCAGCTCCCAACTCAAGTAGATTTTAAGTTAAACAATTAATTACTCAAAATAAACGTACCTGATCCTCAAATCGGTGTATCCTTGCTACCGAAAGCAAGAGAGCAATGCTAAAAGAGCAGAGAACCAAACTAGTATCCCCTTGCTGCCCAGCCTAGACAGGGGACAAACATAAAACAAGGCTTCTATTAGTCAGAACAATTTTACGTCATCTAAAATACATAAATAGAATTTCTGGGAAAACTGTCTTTTTCTCCAACATTTTTGTTCCTTGAAGTTGGCGTCACAGGTAGATAGAGTGGTCAAAAAGGCTTTGAGCACATTGGCCGTCATAACTCACAGTAGTGAGTTCAGAAGTTGGAAGGTCATGTAGCAGTTACATAAGATGTTGGTGAGGCCACATTTACAGTACGGTGTTCAGTTCTGGGCACCATGTTATAGGAAAGATGTTGTTATGCTGGAAATGGTGCAAAGAAGATTTAGAAGGATGTTGCCAGGACTCGTGGGTTTGAGCAATTGGGAAAGTTTGAACAGGCTGGAACTCTATTCCTTGGAGCGCAGGAGGATGAGGGGTGAACTTATAGAGGTGTATAAAATCATGAGAGGAATATATCGGGTAGATGCACAGAGTCTCTTGCCCAGAGTAGGGGAAATCAAGAACCAGAGGACGTAGGTTTAAGGCAAAGAGGGAAAGATTTTATAGGGATCTGAGGGGTAACTTTTTCCACACAAAGGATGGTGGGTATATTGGACAAGCTGCTGGAGGAGGTATTTGAGGGTGGGACTATCAAAATGTTTAAGAAGCAATTAAGAATCAGTTGGTCAGTGTGGGCAAGTTGGGCCAAAGGTCCTGTTTCCACACTGTATGATTCTATTTTATCTCTATTTTTTTGTCCAGTTGATTAGTTACCTCGTGATGCAAGGAACCTGCTGCCACCAGAGCGACTATTCATACCCCCTAAAAATGATAATTCAAGGGAACGAGACATCAGTGATGTTAGAAGAAAAATTGCATATGGTGAAAGAGAAAGAGACTGTAAATACCATATGCCGTGGATGAGGTAAGAGAAGGTGCACATGGACCTCTCACCTGGAAGGACTGACGAGGTCTCTGGACAGAGGCGAGCGAGGAGGTATACGGACAGGTGGTTGCAGGGGAAACTGGTTTGAGTGGGATGGGGTGAGTGAACCAAGGAGTTGCAGAGTGATCCATCTCTGTGGAAGGCAGAAAGGGGTGGGGATGGGAGGAAGTGACTGGTTGTGGGATGAACATTGAATTCACCAATTTCAGGTTACTAACCTACAAACAGCACCTCCTTTACCCCCACTCTTTCCTGTACCCCACCTAGATTCACACCCAATTCTCCCATTCCCCCTCTACAAACATTCCTTCACAATTTGCATCTCTTACATACTTACCTCACACTTTTTGTCTTTTTATCTCTGGCCTATGTCCAACCATCTGCCTATCAAACCGCCCCTCACTTGGTTGTATCCACCTATCACTTGCTAGGCTGTCCTGCCCCCACCTCTCTCCTAGCCTCCACCCTAAACCAACTCGCTACACAAAATCAAGTTCAACTAGAGTCTCCAAACTGCAAACAGTTTGTGTATTAATCTCCTCTCTCATTTGCAATCGGAGGATTTTTGAATCCTATTCCAACATTACCTTTGTTGTTTCATCTGAAATGTTTCACAAGCTTAATGGTGTCCTGCTCAGCTGCCATTATATATTTTTGCAATAACGATAACAATTTCCAAATCTGAGGAAGGACATTATTGCCATAGAGGGAGTGCAGAGAAGGTTCACTGTCTTATGAACAAAGACTGCATAGACTCGGTTTATACTCTCTAGAATTTAGGAGATTGAGAGGGGATCTTATAGAAACTTACAAAATTCTTAAGGGGTTGGACAGGCTAGATGCAGGAAGATTGTTCCCGATGTTGGGGAAGTCCAGGACAAGGGGTCACAGCTTAAGGATAAGGGAGAAATCCTTTAGGACCGAGATGAGAAGGAATTTTTTCACACAGAGAGTGGTGGGTCTCTGGAACTCTCTGCCACAGAGGGTAGTTGAGGCCAGTTCATTGGCTATATTTAAGAGGGAGTTAGATGTGGCCCTTGTGGCTAAGGGGATCAGAGGGTATGGAGAGAAGGCAGGTACGGGATACTGAGTTGGATGATCAGCCATGATCATATCGAATGGCGGTGCAGGCTCGAAGGGCCGAATGGCCTACTCCTGCACCTAATTTCTATGTTTCTATAAAGCAGAAACGAGACTCTAACGGACCTTTAGATATTTGATGAGTTCACGGCCCAGGTCATGGTCCAATTTGATAGCAAACACAATGTGAAGAATGATGGTTCCCTCTACGTGACGGAGCTGATCTTTTGGCACAGAGGCAGCCTCCAACTCCATGGACCTTGAAAACAAAGCACAACTCAGCACGTTAAAAGGAACAGTGAAGCAATTTAATTTCAGCAATAGTTATGAGACTAAGCAGAAAGAGAGAGGGTATGTGTTGAATGTGGTGGGAAAAGTAACAAGTAATGTACTATATCTCCATCAAGTTATTCACTGTGTCAGAAGAGCATCATGCTCAGATTTAAAAGTTTAGTTTAGAGATCCAGCACGGAAACAGGCCCCTCAGCCCGCAACGACCAGCGATCCCCTCCACTAACACTATCCTACACACACTAGGGACAATTTACAATTTTACCAAAGCCAACTAACCTACAAACCTGTACGTCGTTGGAGTGTGGGAGGAAACCGGAGCAACCAGGGAAAACCCACGCAGGTCACGGGGAGAACGTACAAACTCCGCACAGACAGCACCTGTAGTCAGGATCGAACCCGGGTCTCTGGCGCTGTAAGGCATCAATTCTACCACTGCGCCAACATGTACTATCTTCACGGTCTTGATAACAAAGGTAGACATCAACCTTTAAATGGTTAAGTGAGAAATAGTTAAAACTCACTCCGTTCCCATCTGTTCTTCCTTTTGTAATTGGTCCTGCTGATGGAAAAATTTTATGATTCCTTCCAAAAGAATTTTCTTACAGCCCTGTTAAGAATAAGGGAAATAATCACTAAAGTGCTCTGACCGTTTTAATTTTTCAATTCCAACTGCAACGCTTTGAATATAATCATCCCACCACAACCAGAGAGCAGTCTTGAACTACTATCTACCTCATTGGTGACCCTCGGACTATCTTTGATTGGACTTTATTGGCTTTACTTTGCACTAAACGTTATTCCGTTATCATGTACCGATACACTGTAAATGGCTCGATTGTACTCATGTATTGCCTTTCTGCTGACTGGTTAACACTCAACAAAAGCTTTTCACAGTACCTAAACACGTGACAATAAACTAAACTAATGTACATTTTATGATTGAAATATGGTTAGCCTGTATTTATTAAAATCCCAAGCATCGTCGTGAAGGACTGATGTTCATCGTCAAATGTTAGATTGCCACACAACACCACCACCTTACCTTGGCAGAGAGGAGGAGTAACTGGTAGACAAGTGGAGGTAGCTCCTGCAGATCCAACCTGGGAAACATCTTCAGCACTTTCATCATAACAAACTGAAGCTCTTCTGTACTGACAGGTACATCTCTACAGGAATGGGAGTGAACAAGAATGGCCATTTACACACACTGTGTTTATTTAATGAGGAAATTATTATTAAAATGAATTGATTAAGCTGTTCAAATCAGACAAATTTTAACCTGAACATGGATGCGAGGTGAATCACACATTTCGGATCCCACCTGAAAAATATTCAAAGCATTTACATTTCAAAAATGTAGTCACACCATTCATCTATCCAAGAAGAATTCCAAGAAAATGTTTAAACACAAAAGCATATACATTATAGCAATTTTATATTACAGGATTATATAGGAATCTGAGTGGTAACGTTTTCACACAAAAGCTGGTGGGTGCATGAAACGGGCTCCGACGGAGGTAATTGAGGCTGGGATTATCCGTACGTTTAAGAAGCATTACTGCAGGTACATGGATAGTACAGGATTTTTAGGGATATTGGGTACACACAAGCAAGTGGAACTAGCGTAGATGGGGCATGTTGGTCAGTGTGGGCAAGTTGGGCCGAAGGGCCTGTTTCCATACTGTTTGATTCTATAGCTCTTACAACCCCAATAAAATGTATGCTGGAGTTAGAAGTGGAATGATGGAGATTCATCATACCTTCTTCAGTCAGTAGACTCTCAGTTGAGTTAGTCCTTGCAAGACACTAAACCAATTGTGGAAACAGCCATTGGACTATGTGTCAGGGAGCTCCTGGAATGATTAGTCTATAGCAACTCCTTTTACATGTTGTTTCTGCACATGCTGAATAAAACAGAGACAGAACTCCTGGGGCATTCTGAGAGCAATTACCCACCATTCAAAATACTGAATGGCACTGAATGCTCCTGAAACGTTGCCCTGGAGTTAATGGTGTTTTTTGGAACAGTACTGCAAATGATACCAGGATTTACGATTTACAGAAAATGCTGCAGATTAAGATTTTTTAAATTGTCTTAAATTATCAAAAAGTACAATAGATTCAATTATTAGGTGGCTAATTGCTTCTGAGTTAAATATCAAATTTCCATCTAGATGTGGTATTTCCGTATAGCCAGACATGTTGCTACTTGCCGACTGGAGCAGAGAGTATTTATCAATTGCTTCTTGTATTCTTCACCACACAACTGACCTGGCAAAACATAAACAGAATAAAAACTATGTAATGTTATACATAACAAGCAGCAATAATCCCTTAAAGGCAGATCATTCAAATAACAAAAATGTTTTACCCAGGATTATGGTACATGCTTCACTTCATGCAGTTAACTAACTTTGCCTACCTCCACCATAGCTTAGGCTTTCTTGGGAGGCCAGAACTGTAAGTATCGTAGGGAAGAGATCGAGCGATTTGCCATTCATAATGCTGCCTCCTTTTATGGCATCAACGTACAGGCTTGCCAGTTCAGCCAGAGTAGCTCCAGGCAAGTGATGAGCCTAAAATCATGACCACAGGTTATTTTTTTTGTAAACCAGCACTTGCAGTTCCTTGTTCACAGGTTCAGCAGAATTAGGCCATTCGGCCCATCAAATCTACTACACCATGCAATCATGGCTGATCTATCTTTCCCTCTGAACCCCATTCTCGTGCCTTCTCCCCATAACCCCTGACAACCTATACTAATCAAGAATTTGTGCCTTAAAAATACATTCCCGTGCAGATGGTGAGACAGGTGAGACGCGGCGGTGGTCCCAGCACCGACCCCCCTCCCCCCCACGAGACACTGCTCACACCTCCCACCCTCACCTCCGGCGGTTCTGTGGCCGGCGGCCGCTCTGTCAACACCGCATGGAGTTGCCAGGAGCGAACCGGGTGAGTGGGGGAGTCGGTGCCGTCCCCTGAGCCGGATGAATCTCGGGCTATAGCTCCGCTCCGATGCCCGACCCCCGGGTCACAGTCCCTCACCTCCCCCGGACCCCCAGGTCACTGACCCTCACCTCCCCCGGACGCCAGCTGGACACAGAGCATCTAGGCCGGCCCGCATTCCCGGGGGGGGGGGGGGGGGAGGGAAATGTTCCCAGGACATCGCCAAGTCTCCGCTCACTCCGGGTGTTGTCGCCGCTTCACTGACCCACACTCTCACACACAATCTAACACACACACACAACCTAACACACACACAAAAGGTTTAGAGGGATATGGGCCGAATGCCGATTAATGGAACTAGTTTAGATGGGGCATCTTGATCTGCATGGACAAGTTGGGATGAAGGGCCTGATTCCATGCTGTAAGACTGCGACATACTGTAGAAAATGTGCAATTGCTCTGGAGAGGATCCAGGTGCGATTTATGAACATATTGGCGGGGCTGGAATTTTTTTTTTCACTTTGAAGAAAGATTTGATAACTGGGATTGTATTCTCTGTAGCAACGGAGGTGAAAAAAAATACTTAGTTGAGGTGAATTAAAATTATGAGAATAGGACCTGTTTCGCTTAACAAACAGTGTAAGAAGGAACTGCAGATGGTGGTTTAAACTGAAGATAGACACTAAAAGCTGGAATAACTCAGCAGGACATGCGGCATCTCTGGAGGGAAAGAATAGGTGATGTCTCAGGTCGAGACCTTCAGACTGAAGAGGTTGAAAACCAGCCATAAAACACAATGACTGGAGATGTGTGTTATCCAACTAAGGGCAGAAATTATAATCATGTGTTCATCTTTATTGACGTGACACCATAATAAATATATTACAGAAAAAATAATTTAATGGGGTGGCACGGTGGCGCAGCAGTAGAGTTGCTGTCTTGCAGCACCACAGACCAAGATTTGATCCTGACTACGGGTGCTGTCTGCACAGTATTTGTACTTTCTCCTTATGACCACATGGTTTTCTCTCGATATTCCGGTTTCTCCCACATCCAAAAGAAGTGCAGGTTTGTAGGTGAATTGGCCTCTGTAAATTGTCCGTGGCGTGTAGGATACAACTGGTGTATGGTAGATTGCTGGTCGGTGTGGCCTTGGTGGGCCGAAGGGCCTGTTTCCATATATATGTTTTACATATTTATTTTCGTCTTGTTTCTATAGTCAAAGGGTAAGGTTGATTGATTTATTTGTGCAGAACAGTGATGAAAGTCCAACTCCTCTTGACTTGTTTCTAGGTTTTTGTTTCTCTGTATATATGCATAACAGCATAAATTATAATCTGATTTCCATACACGAATATACTAAGGTCATTCATGTACTGCACCTGTTGATCAGAGCCTGGCTCTACCGTGGAATGTAGTTAGGAATATAATTTAGCCTAACCTTATTCATACCTAATCCAACTTGAAGCATAAATATTGCATTCCAATGTAAGTTAAAAGACTCGCAACAGTATGCACCAGATTGCACAATTTCAAGCTGAAAAATGCAAAAGCGCCCTACCAAAAACACCCCCCTTCCCACGCCTCCCAGTGAGGGTGGGACTGAACGAGGGCGCCGATTGGACGAGAGAGACGTCGGTCAGCAGGCAATGGGGGCGGGACATGATAATTCAGCGCGATGATTGGAGGAGGGAGACGTGCCAAAAAAACTCTCGGCACCCCTGGACACAGACCTGCGCCTCATTCGCAGCCAGGATCGATCCCGGCTCTTCTGCGCTGTCCCGTCCGCACCAGAGTGCCCCCCCCCCCCCCCCATGCCCTGGGGTGGCCAGAGACGTCGGGAGTCAGACGGGAGCTGTGCCCCAAGGCCCACAGCCAACGCAGAGAAGCAGCGCTGAACCCAGCTCAACTCTGCCTCTCCCGCCAGGTTAACTTACGGCCGTGTCTGGACTTGCGGGAAATATGGCCCAGGTTTACAGCCAGCGCGGAGAAGCAGCGCTGATGTCCCGTCAGTCCAGGCAGGGCTGTAGTTAACCCGGCGAGACAGTTGAGCTGCATTTAGCGATGGATTGCGCCTCCGAAGCCTTGCATGTGTGTGTGTGTGTGTGTGTGTGTGTGTGTGTGTGTGTGTGTGTGTGTGTGTGTGTGTGTGTGTGTGTGTGTGTGTGTGTGTGTGTGTGTGTGTGTGTGTGTGTGTGTGTGTGTGTGTGCGCGCGCGCGCGCGCGCGCGTATGCGCGCCCGGCCGTCAAGAAATTGTGTGTCCCCTGTCCCCTCCATATTTTGATAGCGATTTCCGTGCCTGCAATAAACTACCCAATACCAGTGTTTCTGGTGTTTATCCGTAGGGCCAGTGCTGCAACTTAACTCCTGGAGTGAAACTTTACACCAGCTGCTTTCTTCTTAACCCTTTTCATTTGTCCTGACTTAGTTTACATGCTTCAAATCTCCCCCAGCTCACTTTAGCTTTACATTTGGCTTTAAACTTGTTACTAAATTGGTAAAGATGTTCTATATTTTCTTAAAATGGTGCACACTGTTTGCCATCTCTGCGTACTCTTCAAAGTACTTGGGAGAGCTTAACTCTGCTTAAAAAGTCACATAGAATTGTGCGACTCCACAATTAAAACTGTTGGCACAAGGCTACACGAGATGGCCCATAGTACCTCCAGTCTGTTTAGAAGGTAGAAGGCATTTATGTTGCAAGGTGATTTCATACATATTTATGGTTACGATTTATAACATATGATGAGCATTTGAAGACACTGGGCCTGTACTTGCTGGAATTGAGATAGATGAGGGGGAACCTCAATGAAACTTACCAAATAGTGAACAGCCTGGATAGAGGGGTTATGGAGAGGATGTTTCCACTGGTCGGAGATTCTGTGACCAGAGGCCATAGCCTCAGAATAAAAGGACATTCCTTTAGAAAGGTGATGATGAGGAATTTTTTTAGTCAGAGGGTGGAACTCACTGTCACAGACAGCTGTGGAGGCTGTCAATTGATATTTTTAAGGCGCATATTGGCACATCCTCAATTAGTAAGGGTGTCAGGGGTTACGGGGAGAAGGCAGGAGAATGGGGCTGAGATGAAAGATAGATCAGCCATGATTGAATGGCAGAGTAAACTTGATGGACTAAATGGCCTAATTCTGCTCCTAGATCTTATGAACTTAGAACTACAAGAATTACCAAACCACACAAGTAGGTGTATGCTACTTATTTTATCTGCATTCACCATGCAGATTTCTAACAGTGGATCCCAAAAGAGGTAGCATACAAGATTTGAGAGTCAAAGGTTTCATTTACAAATAAAATATGGACTTTAATTCCTAATCAGTAATTATTGCGCATATGACCTTTCCCTGTATCATTCATGATATCTTTTAGTACATTTTCTTTGAATTGGGGAGGGTAAAATGTGTGCTGTGGCTCCATTAAGTCTGGAGGGGTGGACCAATTAACATCAATGACTAATCTTTTGGCAAGGAAGCATTGCATGGCAAGGAATCCTCAGATTGTTATGGGACTGCTCGTGGGGCAGGAGGTAAATGTGTCATTCACAAGCTCTGAGATCACATCACTATCTTAAAAATTGATCTTTAGATTTTGGTTTATTATTGTCACGTGTACCGATACGGTGAAAATCATTGTTTTTTATGCAGTCCAATCAGTTCAGATAATGCACTACATAAAAATTATCAAACTCAAATAAAACATGTAGAGCAAAGGGGAAGGTACAGACTGCAAAATATAGTCTCAGCATTGTAGCGCATTCACCATGCAGATTTCTAACAGTGGATCCCGAAAGGTCGGCAAAGTCAAATGTCTGCAATGGGGTAGAGGTGAATAGAGCATCACCCTAGCTTATGGAAGAAGTATTCAGCAGCCTGATAACAGAGGGGAAGAACCTGTTCCTAAGTCTGGTGGTGCACACTTTCAAGCTTCTGTACGTTTGCCCGATGGGTTGCAGTTAGGAAGAGGAATGACCGGGGTGGGACAAGTCTTTGATTATGATGGCTGCTTTTCCGAGGCATGTGAAATGTACACAATGGTCAATGGTGGGGAGTCGGGTCTGTGCAATGAACTACAAATACATTTTCTTACTATATTTTGAAAATGGTCATTACGGGATACAGGCAAGAGCCAGAGGTTTATGCGAATCCTTTGAAATAATTCAAAACCCATTCAAACAGGCTTCTGGATAGTAAAGGTTTTGGGAGAAATAAATAAATATAGGCAAATGGGACTAATTTAGATGGGCATCTTGGGGAGCATGGATCAGTTTGGTCATAGTGCCCGTTACTGAGATATATGAATCTGACTATTTCTATCCATGATATGTTTGCTTACTAAAGTACCAATTAACTTCAGCTTTTCATTTGCATTCTCCACGTCTTTAAATATCTCACCAGCGAAGCAACTTATTTTGTCCATTTATTTTATACGCTGAAATCAAAATCTGCACCGTGATTTATCTCCTATCATAAAGAAAATAAATCCTTCTTCATTAACCTTTTGTTGGTGCACAAAGTACTCATCGTGTGAAAGTAGAATGGCATTCATGTGCGATATGACAGTGTACATTTTTAAATCCTACCTGCAGAAGTTGAATTTCTACTCATGATATAATTACATCATAAGTTCATAAATTCATAAGACATAGGAGCGGAAATAGGCCATTCGGCCCATCGACTGCCATTCACTCATGGATGATCTATCTTTCCCTCAAATCAATTTTCCTGCTCTCTTCCCGTATCCTTTGACACCCATACTAATTAAGAACCTATCAATTTCCTCTTTAAAAAATATCCAAATACTTGGCCTCCACAGCCATCTGTGGCAATTATTTCCACACATTCACTACCACCTGGCTAAAGAAATTCCTCTTCACCTCCATTCTAAAGATATGTCCTTTTATTCTGAAGCTTTGCCCTCTGGTCCTAGACTCTCCCTCGTGGAAACATCCTCTCCACGTCCATTCAATCCAGGCCTTCTGTTATTCAAAAAGTTTAAATGAGACCCCCCCCCTCATCCTAAACACCAGCGAGTACAGGCCCAGAGCAGTCAAACATTCATCATACCTTGACCCAAGCATCACCAGAATCATTCTCGTAAGCCTTCTCTGGACCTTTGTAAAATCCATCCCATCCCTCATCAGATATGGGGCCCAAAATTGCTCACAATACCCCAAATGCAGTCTGACCAGTGCCTTATAGAGCATCAGCATTACAGTGCCCTCCAGAATGTTTGGGACAAAGACCCATCATCTATTTATATGCCTCTATACTCCACAATTTGAGATTTGTAATAGAAAAAAAATGACGTGGTTAAAATGCACATTGTCAGGTTTTAATAAAGGCCATTTTTATACATTTTGGTTTCACCATGTAGAAATTACAGCAATGTTTACATATAGTCCCCCCATTTCAGGGCGACATAATGTTTGGGACACAGCAATGCCATGTAAATGAAAGTAGTCATGTTTAGTAGTTTGTTGAATATCCTTTGCTTGCAATGACTGCTTGAAGTCTGCGATTCATGGACATCACCAGTTGCTGGATATCTTCTCTGGTGATGCTCTGCCAGGCCTATTTTCCAGCCATCTTTAGCTTATGCTTCTTCCCCTTCAGTTTTCTCTTCAGCATTCAAAAGGCATGCTCAATTGGGTTCAGATCGGGTGATTGACTTGGCCACTGAAGAATTGACCATCTTTTAGCTTTGAAAAACTCTTTTGTTGCTTTAGCAGTATGTTTGGGATCATTGTCTTGCTGCAGAATGAACCACTGGCCAATGAGCTTTGAGGAATTTATTTGAACTTGAGCAGATAGGATGTGTCTGTACACTTCAGAATTCATTATGCTACTACCATCAGCAGTTGTGTCATCAATGAAGATAAGTGAGTCAGTACCTTCAGCAGCCAAACGTGCCCAGGTCATAACACCCCAACCATTGTATTTCACAGATGAGGTGGTATGCTTTGGATCTTGGGCAGTTCCTTCTCTCCTCCATACTTTGCTCTTGCCATCACTCTGATATGTTAATCTTCGTCTCATTTGTCCACAAGACCTTTTTCCAGAACTGTGGTTGCTCTTTTAAGTACATCTTGGCAAACTGTTACCCGGCCATCCTATTTTTGCGGGTAATCAAAAGATCTTGCAGTAACCTCTGTATTTCTGTTCATGAAGTCATCTGCGGACAGTGGTCATTAACAAATCCATACCTGACTCCTGAAGAGTGTTTCTGATCTGGTGGTTGGGGATTTTTGTTTATTATAGAGAGAATTCTTCTGTCATCAGCTGTGGAGGTCTTCGTTGGCCTGCCAGTCCCTTTGTGATTAGTTAGCTCACCGGTACTCTCTTTCTTCTTGATGATGTTCCAAGCAGTTGATTTTGGTAAGCCTAAGGTTTGGCTGATGTTTCTAAACAGTTTTATTCTTGTTTCTCAGTCTCATACTGGCTTCTTTGACTTTCATTGGCAGAACTTTGGTCCTCATGTTGATAAACAGCAATTAAGGTTCCCAAAGGTGATGGAAAGACTGGAGGAAAGAATAAGTGCTGAGATATACCTGCATTACGGAGGCAATTAAACAAACCTGAGCAATTACAAACACCTGTGTCCCAAACATTATGGTGCCCTGAAATGAGGGGACTATGTATAAACACAGCTGTAATTTCTACAAGGTGAATCCAAAATGTATAAAAACACCCTTGAATAAAATCTGACGATGTGCACTTAAACCTCATGTGATTTTTTTTTCTATTACACATCTCAAATTGTGGAGTACAGAGGCAAATAAATAAATGATGGGTCTTTGTCCCAAACATTATGGAGGGCACTGTACATCCCTACTTTTACATCAGGATATCAAACACTACCACATTGCTGAGCCCATGGGTCTGTTTTCATGCTTAAAAGCTTTGCAGTTTTTACAGGCTGTGGGAGCAGGGTTTGGTGAATAATTACTGCTGAATACATTTCAAATATGAACATTCTTAGCTGCAAACTGTAGGGCTTTTCATAACTTACCTCAAGCATCAGCAAACCAATCATGTCTGTTGCTATATCTGATTGAAGGTCTCCTGATTCAACCAGCTGCATGCAGTGTTTATAAACAAAAAGCCTGCAACCAGCTCCTTCATGTTTAGAACATGGGGAACCTATAAAAGAAAAACAAAAGGTCGTAGTTTAGTTTATTATTGTCACATGTATCGGGGTACAGTGAAGCTTTTGTTTGCGTGCTATCCAGTCAAAGACTATACATGAATACAATCAAGCGTCCATACATAAAGGATAAGGGGTACAGCATTTAGTGCAATATATAACATTGAAGTCTGATAAAGTCCGATTAAAGATAGTTCAAAGATCACCAAAGAAAGAGGTAATGCACCCGCTGAGTTTCGCCAGCATTTTTGTGTATCACCAAAGGGGTAATTGGGAGATCAGGACCGCACTCGAGCTGAGGACTGTTCAGTTGCCTGATAACAGCAGGAAGTAAATTGGTCCTGAATCTGGAGGTATCCGTTTTCAAATATCTGTACATCGTGCCTGATGGTAGATGGGAGAAGGGGAAGTGACTGGGATGAGACTGATCCTTGATTATGGTGGTAGCCTTGTTGAGGCAGCGTGGAGTAGATGGCGTCAATAGTTATTCAGCATTATGACATTTTAATTAATTAAGATCTAGGAATCAGATGGTCGGAATGAATGAGACCATGATTCAAATTTAGTTTTCTTTATTACATGGAATCATAGAATACAGTGTTACAGCACTGAAGGACATTGCTATGAGAGGCTAGTTATGGATCATATTAAATCCAGTTTATCAATCAGCTTTGACCCGCTGCAGTTCACCCGCCGCCAAAATACCTCCACGGATAATGCTTTCTCCCAGGCCCTACATTCATCTCTGGAACACCTGATAAGAGAGACGCCTTTGTGAGACTTCTATTCATAGACTGCAGCTCTGCCTTTAACACCATTAATCCCGTTCAAGCTCATCACCAAATTCGGGGGACTTGGTGTCACTACTCACCTCTGCAACTGGATCCTCAACTTCCTGGCCAACAGACCACAATCAGTGACGATAGGGGACAAATCATCATCAACGATAAGAAGTTGCAGAGAATTGTGGACATAGCCCAGACCATCACACAAACCAATCTCCCTTCCATTAACACCTCACACTGCCTCGGCATTGTCAACCAGCATAATGAAGAAAGAGTCACACCGTTGCCACTCCCTCTTCTCCCCTCCCACAGCAGGCAAAAGGGAGAGGCGTGTGGAAACGCACATCTCCAAATTCAGGGACAGTTTCATCCCAGCTGATCAGGCAACGAACTAAACCATCCTACCAACAACTAGAGAGCAGTTCTGAACTATTATCTACTTTATCAGAGAACCTCAGACTATCTTTGATCGGACTTTACTGGCTTTATCTTGCATTAAAAGTTATTCACATTATTCCTTTTTATCATGTAATTGAAGCAGGGAACATTCCAACATTTAAGAAACAGTTAGACAGGTACATGGATAGGACAGGTTTGGAGGGACCAAACGCAGGCAGGTTGGACTAGTGTAGCTGGGACATGTTGGCAGTGTGGGCAAATTGGGCGGAGGGGCCTGTTCCCACACTGTATCACACGGCGGCAGCAGTGAAACCTCGCAACGATGAGGCCTCGTTGGCGGTGAAGCCTCGCTGCGGCAGTCACTCGGCGGCCAATCAGACGCTAACTCCTAGGGATGTTGCGGCCAATCACCGACCAGCTTCCCTTACTGAAGTTGAAGATGGCTGCCCACAACACTTTTTCTCTGCTGTTTGCACACAGTGCTAGGCAGATATTTCAGGTAACATTCTTTGTTAAGATTTTTTTAGCTGTATGAAGTCATTTATTTCACGAAATATTTATCTTTTGGGAGTTATTTTATTGGTTGTGTGTTAGAAAAATTCTAAGCTTCTGTTATGTAAACTACCAGCAGAAAGCTTGGGAATCACTTTCAATTTATTGAAAATGCAGGAGCCCCCACTGGGAGGCCTAACTGGCCTCCTGGACCCCCGGTCTTTCTTTTTGGAGATGAATATCATGCTTGTAGTTGTATCAGGCCAGGGTTCTATGTCAATAGGAAGGAACTGCAGATGCAGTTGTCCTTGCAAAACGCCAAATGATCCCAGGAATGCCAAAGTGAGAGAGGGGGAGAGAGGGAGAGAGGGAGAGAGGGAGAGAGGGAGAGAGGGAGAGAGGGAGAGAGGGAGAGAGGGAGAGAGGGAGAGAGGGAGAGAGGGAGAGAGGGAGAGAGGGAGAGAGGGAGAGAGGGAGAGAGGGAGAGAGGGAATTTCTATGATAAACTTCTGGACAAATGCAAGAAAGTTGCTATGATATATAATACACAATAAACTGTATTATAAATACACAGTAAACAAGTTATGCATTCTTGTACTCTTACATGGGTATGACCGCACATTTAAATTAAAAAATTCAGCATAATGGCACCGTGTAAAAATACTGATTTCCTCAGCAAAATACTGATTTTCAGATATTAGAATACTGAAATGCTTTGACAAAAACTTGGCAGCTGAATATATTGCAATATCGGCAAACTACTAAAAAAAACTTAAAATTCAGGAGCTAAGGCGGGCCCCTGGACCCCACCCGTAATGGGTGCGCACTCGCACTCAGAGTAAGATTTGTCATTTTCAACTTATGGCCGGTATGAACTAAACTAAAAAAAATTGGAGACCGTAGTTGTTCCACATCATGAATAGTTCTTCAACCAAGTGTCCTGACATCACCATCTCCTCCCAAAATATAGCTAACCATTGATTCAGTGGGTGTTCATCTGACATGTTCTTGTATTCCTGATAGGTCCCCATACACCCCCCTCACCACACTGGTCCTTATGGGGACAATGATCTATACAGCAATGACAAAACTTTGGGACCAGTTATACAGGTTTACTATCCATGATAGGCCTAGCTTGACTGAATCCGTCATGTTCAATCTATATTAATGCATTTATATGGCTGAAAACAAGCATCAACATTTTATTAGGCTTATGCAGTAAACAGATTTATGTCAATCAATCTATCACACTTAGGAAGAACCAACCTTTAAAAATAGCTCTGACAAGCATTCCAATTTCCTTCCCTTTCAAAACATGTGTTGTTATCAAAGCGCCAATCTGAAACAAACGCAGAAATGAAATTTTGATTAAATAGCTACAGGTTAAGGATTATATTATTGGGGCTTATTCTATATGCCATATAATTCATAAATTCATAAAACGAGTCATAAGAAGCGTGCCGACAAAAGTCGTCAGCTATTCATGTTCTCCAGAGATGCTGCCTGAACTGCTGAGTTACTCCAGCATTTTGTGACATTTTTGTAAACCTTGTTTATACATTCATAAAATCATTCTCATTACCATCTCCTTTCAAATAGTTATGCCAAAGCACGTAAGTATATGCTGGAATAAAGCGATAGCAAAGTATTTGATCTATAAATAATGGTTTTGGAGGAGAAAATAAAGCACAATATTTGTATCATTCACAAGACTTGACTGAAAAAACATTAATCTTAATATAAAAATATTTTGATCACATGACTGATTTGAGAAAGTGTGACAACTCATTACCTCATTCTCTTTCATCTGTTGCAGGCATTGCTGCAATCCCTCCATATCCTCACCAGCAGCCAAATACAGAATCTTCTGATCCATCCCTTCTCACTTACAAGCGATACTGAAATTATTGAATGTTACCTTTATAAGAAAAAATAAGTATTTTGTGAACATGTTGTTTTACAGAATGTCCCAAATAGCACCACAATATCTCAGCTGCATTCACTTCCAATAACCTACGACAGCACAAAACATCCCTTAAGAAACGTAGGAATATAGGTGCAGGAGTAGGCCAATCGGTTCATCGAGCCAGCACTGCCCTTCATGGCTGATCATCTAAAATCAGTACCCGGTTCCTGCTTTCTCCCCATATCGCTTGATTCCTTTAGCCCGAAAAGCTAAATCTCTACTCCCTCTTGAAAACATCCAGTGAATTGGCCTCCACTGCCTTCTGCGGCAGAGAATTCCAGAGATTCACAACTCTCTGGGTGAACATTTTCCTCATCTCAATCCTATATAGTCTATCCCTAATTCTTAAACTGTGACCCTGGTTCTGGACTCCCCCAACCATGGGAATATTTTTTCCTGCATCTAGCCTGTCCAATCTTTAAGCATTGTTTAATGTTTATTATAAGATCCCCTTTCAGCCTTCTAAATTTCAGTGAATACTAGCAGTCGACCCATTCTTTCATTATGTCAGTCCTGCCATCCCGGGAAGTAACCTGGTGAACCTACACTGCACTCCCTCAAAAGCAATAATGTCCTTCCTCAAATTAGGAGACCAAAATTGCACACAATACTCCAGGTGCGGTCTCACCAGGGCCTTGTACAACTGCAGTAGAACCTCCTTGCTCCTAAACTTAAATCCTCTCGCATGAAGGCCAACATGCCATTAGCGTTCTTCATTGCCTGCATA
Organism: Raja brachyura; assembly: GCA_963514005.1. The sequence goes on from OY740814.1 coordinate 24,507,391, forward strand.
CTTATTTGTGAATGACAAAATGAAATACTAGTTCGAAGATAGACACAAAAAGCTGGAGTAACTCAGCAGGTCAGGCAACATCTCTGGAGAAAAGGAATAGGTGACGTTTCCGGCCGAGACCCTTCTTCAAGCAGAGTCAAGGAGGAGGAAACTTGTAGACATGTGAAGTCTACACTATTAGAGTTGCTGTCTTATATTTACAATAGATCAAATTTTGCTCTGCTCTCTTTATTTATTTGAAGGAAGGCACACTTCAATGAGGTGTTAACATCATATAACATTAAAAATTGACAAGATAGTACAGGTCATCTACATCTGTAGCATGAAGAATAATATAAACAACCATGTTAATAATATGATGTTATTATTAATATATTAATATAATTACTAACATGGTGTTAGTAATAGGGGGATATCGCAGGAATTCAAAGTATATAACTCAAAATAGTTCAAATTATAATTTCTGAAGGGTCTCGACCCGAAACATCACGTATTCCTTCTCTCCAGAGATGCTGCCTGACCCACTGAGTTACTCCAGCATTTTGTGTCTATCTTCAAATTATAACGTAATCTGCAACTATTTCTATGAAACTACTACTTACATAAATAAATTAGTTGGAATGATTCAAACACCCGTGAGGAAGAACAGATATATGAATTCTGATGTGACTAGAAGCATTAACCTGCTCGGTGCTGCATTTCATGTGTGGTGGTTTCAATGTCATTCAGCGCCTGAGCGCCGCTGGTTTCGCCTTCGCCGCCACCGCCACCGCCTTCCCGCGCAAACTCCCCGCCGCCCCATTGGTCAGTGCCCAACGCCCCCGCCGCCCCATTGGTCAGCGCCCAGCATTGCTCTCTCCCCCATTGGTCAGAGCACAACGACCCCTCACCTCCCATTGGCCCCAACACCACGGACCCGCGTTCCCATTAGTCGCCGCCCCACGGCACTCTCTCCCCATTGGATGTCGTCCCTAATCTTCCTATTCGCCGCAACCTCCTGCTGTCCCATTAGCCGCCGCCCCACGTCCACATGCTTTCTCATTGGCCAGCGCCTCACAGGTAATTACAATGAGCAACCGCGGCCCGCACGCCGCACGTTCATTGGTTCAGCGCCATCCTCGGCTAGCGGCCGCTGATTGGCTCCCCGCCAGCCCCGCCCCCACCCCCTCGCTGGGTGCAGCTGTCAATCACCCCCCGTGCCCAATGACGGGCTGTCCGGGCCATGTACCCCCGCTGCAAGCAGTGAATGCGTGTCATTCAATAAAACTGCAACCTAACCCCAACTAACAGATTTATACCTCAATGACACTCTGCAATGAATTAAATGCATGGCAGAAAAAAAACATAGGATTTAAACGTTACTTCAATAGTACTTAATTGTTACTTACAGTGTAGACACAAATTCACAATCAGCGCAAGGTCCGGGCTATAATGCATGAATGAATGAACCTGATTCCAGGTCCCTCGGCTCTCCTGTTGTGCTGGCTGGACAGAGAAATGGACCACGTTGAAATTGGGTGCAACATGGGTATGGGAGATATTCCTACCACAAAAAGTCAGAGCACATTTCATCGGGCCAGTGGCGCAATGGATAACGCGTCTGACTACGGATCAGAAGATTCCAGGTTCGACTCCTGGCTGGCTCGAAACTTTTTTTTCCAACAAGTTTTTTTCCTCACTCAATGTACTTTTCCATTTTCTACCGCTATTCTATTTCCGTTATGTTTTGCAAGCTCATTTACATTTATTGGTTGTAATTTCTGTTAGGTGACATGATTTTATACTTGTGGACTAAGATCCAATAAACTAACATCTCATAAAGTCACAAGGTCATAAGTGATAGGAGTAGAATTAGGCCATTAAGCCCATCAAGTCTACTCCACCATTCAATCGTGGGTGATCTATCTCTTTATGGATTTAAGAGAGAGTTGGATAGAGCTCTAAGGGCTAGTGGAGTCAAGGGATATGAGGAGAACTCTTTAGTTTCAAAACTCTTTAGATTCTGGAGTAGTTCCTGAGGATTGGAGGGTAGCTAATGTAACCCCACTTTTTAGAAAGGGAGCGAGAGAGAAAACTGGGAATTACAGACCAGTTAGTCTAACATCGGTAGTGGGGAAAATGCTAGAGTCAGTTATTAAAGATGGGATAGCAGCACATTTGGAAAGTGGTGAAATCATTGGACAAAGTCAGCATGGATTTATGAAAGGTAAATCATGTCTGACGAATCTTATAGAATTTTTCGAGGATGTAACTAGTAGAGTGGATAAGGGAGAACCAGTGGATGTGTATATCTGGACTTTCAGAAGGCTTTCAACAAGGTCCCACATAAGAGATTAGCATACAAACTTAAAGCACACGGTATTGGGGGTTCAGTATTGATGTGGATAGAGAACTAGCTAGCAGACAGGAAGCAAAGAGTAGGAGTAAACGGGTCATTTTCAGAATGGCAGGCAGTGACTAGTGGGGTACCGCAAGGCTCAATGCTGGGACCCCTGCTATTTACAATATATATTAATGATCTGGATGAGGGAATTGAATGCAACATCTCCAAGTTTGCAGATGACACGAAGCTGGGGAGCAGTGTTAACTGCGAGGAGGATGTTAGGAGGCTGCAAGGTGACTTGGATAGGTTGGGTGAGTGGGCAAATGCATGGCAGATGCAGTATAATGTGGATAAATGTGAGAATATCCACTTTGGCGGAAAAAACAGGAGTATAGACTATTATCTGAATGGTGGCCGATTAGGAAAAGGGGAGATGCAACGAGACCTGGGTGTCATGGTACACCAGTCATTGAAAGTAGGCATGCAGGTGCAGCAGGCTGTGAAGAAAACGAATGGTATGTTGGCATTCATAGCAAAAGGATTTGAGTACAAGAGCAGGGAGGTTCTACTGCAGTTGTACAGGATTTTGGTGAGGCCACACCTGGAGTATTGCGTACAGTTTTGGTCTCCTAATCTAAGGAAAGACATTCTTGCCACAGAGAAGGTTCACCAGACTGATTCCTGGGATGGCAGGACTTTCATATGAAGAAAGACTGGATAGATTCGGCTTGTACCTGCTTGAAGTTAGAAGATTGAGGGGGGATCTTATAGAGACTTACAACATTCTTAAAGGGTTGGACAGGCAAGATGCAGGAAGATTGTTCCCGGTGCTGGGGAACTCCAGAACAAGGGGTCACAGTTTACGGATAAGGGGGCAGTATTTTAGGAACGAGATGAGAAGATCATTTTTCACACAGAGAGTGGTGAGTCCGTGGAATTCTCTACCACAGAAGGTAGTTGAGACCAGTTCATTGGCTATATTTAAGAGGGAGTTAGATGTGGCCCTTGTGGCTAAAGGGATCAGGGGGTATGGAGAGAAGGCAGGTACTGGATACTGAGTTGGATGATCAGCCATGATCATATTGAATGGTGGTGCAGGCTCGAAGGGCCGAATGGTCTACTCCTGCACCTATTTTCTATGATTCTATGAGAAGGCAGGCACGGGTTATTGATAGCGGCCGATCAGCCATGATCACAATGAATGGCGGTGTTGGCTCGAAGGGCCAAATGGCCTCCTTCTGCACCTATTTTCTCTGTTTCTATGTTTCTTCCTCATAACCCCATTCTCCTGCCTTCTCCCCACAATCTCTGACACCAAATGTACCTTGTTTCTACATTGTGTCCAATAATGTAATGCCTGGGCAAATTACCCATTATGTTTACTGAAAAGTGTCCTTCAGAAACATATGTGTATTTTTGTTTGAGAATTATTTATATTTAATTTATTTATTAGAAGTAAGTACATTACATTTTAACGGTACCTTTTTACAGGTTCCCATAATTATTAAAACATTCTTTGGACAACTTTTTTTTAGTAAGAAATAAGAAATAAAGAAGCATCGAAGAGTAAAGAATAGTCTAGTGAGTGTAGTGTAAAGAAAGAGATAAGTGAAAAAGTGAAGCAGAAAGGAGATTCTCACACGCCACAAGTCGATATATGTATATATTTTTTATTCTTAATCATTTTTCACTCACACCCAGAATTTTTAATTTTATGATGTTATCACACCCCATGAATCCACAAGATCAATAAATGGAGACCAACTCATTAAGAATTGGTCTTTTTTTTTCTATTTTCCTCCAAATGGGCCGTTTCCAACATATTACCAATCCACAATTTGAGTGTTGGTATAGTAGCCTTTTTCCAGAATTTGAGTATGAGTTTTTTCGCTATTATTAAACCATAATGAATAAATGAGATTTGGGATATATTTAATTTGTTTCCATCTCCTAATACTTCAAAGATAATCATTTCCATGCTAGGTTCCATTTTTATCTTAAACAAACTAGTGAAAATATCAAATATATCATACCAAAATCTTTGATGTTTTGTGCAAGAAACAAAAGAATGTGTGAAGTTGGCATTTTGAGAAAGGTATTTATCACAGATGGGAGAAATATTTGAATTACATTTATTCAATCTAACTTTTGAATAATATAATCTGTGTAATATTTTAAATTGAATTACATTATGTCTAGTGTTAATCGAATATTTATGTATATATATCAAATACCTCTCCCATGTTTCTTTAGAAATTTTTATCATTAAATCTTTTTCCCAGTCTTCTCTAATTGCCTCTGTTGATGGCAATTCTCTATTAAGAATACTGTATATGGATATTATATTAATTTTTGTGAGTCCGCCTTAATATTCATTGCTTCTTGCAGTGGATCTATCGTTATATTCTGAAATCTTGGTATATTTTTTTTTATAAAGTCACATATCTGTAAATATTTAAAGTATTGGTTATTATTCAGATTACATTTTGATTTTAATTGTTGAAATGATAGTAGATTTCCCATTTCATACATGTCACCCAACTTTTTAATTCCCAATCTTTCCCATTGTCTATATGTTTTATCCATAAAAGATGGTTTAAATACCGGATTATTCACTATTGGTGTTAATGATGATAAGTTTCTTAATTTTAAAGTTAATTTTATTTGTTTCCAAATTCCAATTATATTGTGCATGATTAGATTCTTCTTATATAATATATTATTCAATTTTATCGGGGAGAAGAGGATCGCTCCTAAATCGTAAGGAAAACAATTGTCTTTCTCCATTCTTATCCATTCCATCTGTTGAGAAGGACAATCCAACCAATAAATAATATTCTTAATATGCACTGCCCAATAATAATATAAAAAATTAGGCAGTGCAAGTCCCCCCTATATTTTGGTATATATATTGGTATGGATTGAAATAAATATATTATTTGTGGTAGCACTATCATTTTTATAGCATTTATTCTGCCAATTAATGATAGTGGTAGCGTTTTCCAAAATTTAATCAGAGCATTCAATTTATTTAACAAAGGACTAAATTAGCATTAAATAGTGATTTATATCTTCTGGTAACTTGAATACCTAAATACTTAAATGTTTCTGTTGCAATTTTAAATGGAAATTTTAATAGATGATTCGCTTTCTGGGGCTGTAATTACATAATTTCACTTTTATTCCAGTTTATTCTATATCCAGAAAAGGAGCCAAATTCCTCTATTACATTTAATAAATTTGGGATACTCGTTTCTGAATTTCTAATATATAAAAGTATATCATCCGCATATAATTAAATTTTATTATTAGAGTCCTTAGTATTGTATCCCTGAATATTCGGATGTGTTCTTATCCTTTCAGCCAGTGGCTCTATCATAAGGGCAAATAGCAGTGGTGATAATAAACATCCCTGCCTATTGCCTCGTGATAATTGGAATTTTGGAGGCAATATATTATTAGTTAATATTCTTGCTGATGGATTATCATATAATAATTTTACCCATCTAATAAAATTATCTCCCGAATTACATTTTTGGATTACAATGTATAAATACTGCCACTCTACCTGGTCAAATGCTTTCTCTGTGTACAAAGATATAACTGATGTTTTCTTTTTCCCCTTTATGTGAATACATTATATTAAAAAGCCGTCTCAAATTGTTAAATGATTGTCTTTTAGGTATAAACCCTGTTTGGTACTGGTTTATCAATTTATTAATATATTTGCTCAATCTTCTTGCTAAAATCTTTGCTAAAATTTTTTGATCTGTATTTAAAAGTTATATAGCTCTAGGTGAGCCCGGATCTTCTAGATCTTTATCTTTTTTTGGTATAAGCGTTATTGTAGATTCTGCTAAAGTTTCTGGTAATTTCTTTTCGGTAAAATAATTTAAGTATATAATTTAAGCTATATAATTTAAGTAAGCGTGGGACCATTAAGTCCTGAAATATTTTATAGAATTCATTATTAAAACCATCAGGCCCTGGTGTCTTCCCATTTTTCAGTTATTTTATTGTTTCTCTTATTTCTTCACTTGTAATCTGAGCTCCTAATTCCTCTTGTTCTAAGATATCCAATTTTGGCCAGTTACACTTATCTAAAAAATTTATAATTTTATTGTCTTCAATGTTAGTTTTAGATGTATATAAATTTTGATAAAATTGAGCAAACCTTTTGTTAATGTCCTTAGGTACAGTTAACAATTCCCCATTCTCTGATTTAATTTTACTAATTGTTTTTTTTCTTTTCTTGCTTCTTCAATTGTCGTGCTAGAAGTTCATGTGGTTTATCCCCAAATTCAAACTGTACTTGTTTTGTGATCTGAAATAATCTTATTACCCTTGCCGATAATATTCGATTAAGCTTACATTTCAATAATGTTATCTTATTATGTTTGTCTATGGTGGGTTTTTTGCGTTTCCTAATTCTAATAATTTAATTTCCTTTTCTAACGTCCATTGTTCTGTCCTATTTTTTTTATTTAGAAAACTTTGATACGAAATTATAACTCCACGAATGAATGCCTTAAAAGATTCCCATAATAGAGATGGTGAAATACCTGGTGTCTCATTTGTTCAAAAAAAAAATTTAATTTGTTGTTTTAAATACTCGTAACCTTGTGAGTCATTAGCTATTTGTGTGTTAAATCTCCAAAAGTATTTTATACCTGGCATTCCATCAAATATTAAAGTAAAAGTCAGCGGAGAGTGATCAGAAATAATACTATTGTGGTATTTAGGATTAATCGTATATGGTATTAATTTTGTGTCCACTAAGAAATAATCAATTCTTGAATAAGTTTTGTGTGCTGATGAGTAAAACGAATATTCCCTTCCTGTTGGATTAGCTATTCTCCATACATCTGCTATATTAGTTTTTTATGTAAGTATTTAAGAATTCACTAGACTTGGATTTAGCGCTACCCTTCCTTAATTTTATTGATTTGTCTAAGTATAAATCTATAACACAGTTAAAGTCCCCCCCAATATTACATTTTGAAAATTACACTCATCTATTTTATCCATAATTTTCTTTAAAAATTGGGGATTATTAACATTTGGTGCGTAAATATTTATCAGAGTCAGTGGAGTGGAATAAATTTCTCCCACCACTATCGTGTATCTTCCTTCTTTATCAGATATTGTATTCTTTGATATAAACGGTATACCTTTCCGAATAATAATAGCCGTTCCTCTAGCTTTAGCAGTAAATGAAGAGTGATACGTTTGGCCTATCCAGTTTGCCCTTAGTCTCATCTGTGTTTGTAGTTTCGTAAACGTTTCTTGCAGAAAAGCGATATCCACCTTTAAAGATTTTAAATGGGCCATAATCTTGCCCCTTTTAATTGGATCATTCGCACCCCTAATATTCCAACTGCAAAATGTGACTCCTCCATTCTTATTTGCATTATAAATAGGTTTTAGTGATTTTACTTCATGTGGTGGAGTTAGGTACCTCAGATTTTTGGGTATATGGGTATCATCCCACACTTCTGACGTTATTTTACCTCTCCTCCGTATATTGAACCTCCATAAGAAAAAGAGAAAGGTGTGTTGAAAAATAGTGAGGAAAAAAAGAAAAATTGTTAAATAAGCCACATAAAAGTAAGTACAACAACAACAAAAAAAACTGTGAATTTAAGGTATCAAAAAGGTGATATAAATATAAGAAGCCATCTATGATGGCAAAAAATTGATTGACCTCCGTAGATGGAATTATACATTGAGTTCAGCCCCCTAAATACAATGGCATTTATAACTCCATGCCGTTTCATCTAAATATATCTTAATATATCTTAATATATCTAAAGGAAAAAAAAGTCATCTTTACTGTTTCAAATATTCTCTTTTCTACCCCAATTTTAAACCTTCTATGTTACTTGCTCGTAATCCCCGAATCATAGAATTAAAAAACATGCGAACACCTGCCCTGTCCCTGTCCAAATATACAGTATTCATCTGTACCTTAATTACCAGCCTGTTTCAAAGGTTTAATTTCTTATCTTAAATACAACCATCTTCCAGCCCAAACCTCTGGAACTTTTCCAGATCATTAATGGCACTTTCTTCACACAAGTTTATGATGTTATAATATTCTTGTACCCCTTTACATTAATTGTAGTGTGTTAGAATACATCCTAAATTATATTTCATTTCTTTTCAGCCAAATTAACCTTATCTATCTGTTAATAATAATATCTCTATATGCCCCTTATCCCCTAAATCCATTAGGTTAATACCTTGGTTAATCATATTAGTATAAAATTAATATAATAGCATAACCATTAATTGGTAATATTAAGTTTATATAGTTAGTTTATTCTTTACGTTACATATATACTGTATTAAATAAAACATTTCTTAAGTCCATCATTTCCTTTGATTTTCTCTCAAGTCTGATCGCGTTGCTTCAAAATGTTCTCCTTTCAATTATTTATCTTCTCCTTATCTGTTCAAGGTTGAAACCAGGGCATGTTCATTGCATACACATTCCTGACAGATAAGCCTGTCTGTTTAATATCTAGAGCAGTTCCACCATCTTAATTACAGCACAGTTTCCCAATAAACATTTAATCATCAACCTTTACTTCTCTTTTTTCTATTTTCTTTACAATTTCTTGTGCGTAATTAAATGCCGAGTCCGGGTCCGTGAAGGCGCGTTGAATAGGGTTGTAATTAATTTTCATTTGTTTGAGAATGATAACAATGCATTTTCCAGATGATACATTAACTTAACTTGGCATCATGTTTGGCTCAGACATTGTGGGCCGAAGGGCCTGTTCCTGTGCTGTACTGTTATATTATTATAGAACCTGCAAACTCCATACATTGCTGCACAACAAGCAATGTGTGGAGTTTTCACGTTCCAGAATATCGAACAATGTAGCACAGTGTGCAGAGAGTAGATGAGAAAGTGGGATTCTATAGAACTAGTGTGAATGGGTGATCAATGGTCTGGACTCAGTGAGATGATGGGCCAGTTTCCATGCGGTATATTTCAATCAATCAATCTCCAAAGCAAATGATACCTGTCTTTTCAATCTATACTCTGTAATATATTTGCTATCGTTAATCCTGTTGCAGTGTTAGAAAAATAATATTATCTATCACTCAAAATAAAACGTTTTTTTGAGAGACAGCGTGTAAACAGGCCCTTCTGTCCTCTGAATCCACACCGACCAGTGATCATCCCATATATTAGCAGTATCCTACACACTAAGGACAATTTACAATTTTACTGAAATCTTTTAACCAAAAAAACATTTGGAATGTGGGAGGAAACCGGAGCACCAGGAGAAAACCCACGCGGTCACATGGGAAAACGTACAAACTCCACAAGGACAGCACCATTATTCAGGACCAAATCTGGGTCTTTGGCGCTGTAAGGCAGTGACTCTATCGCTGCGCCACCGTGCTATCCCCAAATTGACATTTATATTGACAATGGAACAATGAAATTCTTACTTGCAGTAGCTTAACTTTTAGATGCAAGCCAAGTCGTCAAGAGAGTTTATTGTCATGTGCCCCAGATAGGACAATGAAATTATTGCTTGCTGCAACACAACAGAATATAGAAAGCATAAATACACAACAGTTCAGTGTGTTTATATAGCATAGACCATATATATATACACATACATAAACAGATAAAGTGCAATAGGCTGTTATAGTTCAGAGTTTGTTTGATGGCGAGTTTAATAGCCTGATGGCTGTGGGGAAGAAGCCATCAGGCTTCTTGAGGAGGGGTGAGGAGAGGGGGGGTGGGTGGAGAGGGGGTTCACTTGCACCTCCTCCAACATCATCTTCTGTATCCGCTGTTCCAGGTGTGGACTCCTGTATATCGGTGAGACCAAGCGCAGGCTTGCCGATCGTTTCGCTCAACACCTCCGCTCAGTCCACCTACACCTACCTGATCTCCCGGTTGCTAAATATTTTAATTCCCCCACCCTTTCCCACACTGACCTTTCTGTCCCGGGCCTCCTCCATTGTCAGAGTGAGGCCCAGCGCAAATTGGAGGAACAGCATCTCATATTTCGCTTGGGCAGCTTACACCCCAGCATTATGAACATTGACAACTTCAAGTCTTTGGAGTGCAGAAGGTTAAGGGGGGACTTGATTAAGGTCTTTAAAATGATGAAAGAGATAGACAGAGTTGACGTGGATAAGCTTTTCCCATTGAGGGTAGGGAAGACTCAAACAAGGGCATGACATGAGAATTAAGGGACAGACGTTTAGGGGTAACACGAGAGGGAACTTCTTTACTCAGAGAGTGGTGGCTGTGTAGAATGAGCTTCCAGCAGAAGTGGTGGAGGCAGGATCGATTTTAACATTTAAATGTAAAGTGGATAGGTATATGGACGGGAAGGGGATGGAGTGGTATGGTCTGCGTGCAGGTAGATGGAACTAGGGGAAAATAATTGTTCGCACTGGAAGGGCCGAGAGGGCCTGTTTCCGTGCTGTAATTGTTATATGCTTATAACCCTTGTCTCCCTTTCTCTCTATCCCTCCCCCTTCCCAGTTCTCCGACCAGTCTGACTGTCCCACTAATTACATTGTATTTCTGTTTGATTGTTGTCACCGTCTCCCAGCTATTCTAGATTTTCCTTGATCTGCATCTCTTTTGATCTCTTACCTTTCTTTATCTCTGTCCCACTCTCCCTAGATGCTCAGTCTCAACCCAAAACATCACCCATTCTTTCTATCCAGAGACAACTGCCTGTCCCGCTGAGTTACTCCAGCATTTTGTGTCTACCTTCAGTGCAAAACCAATGTCCATAGTGCAACCAAAGACACAGTTCAAAGATTATCATAGTTACAGAGATTAGTGTTTGTGCAATGATCAAGACCCTTAGAATAGAATAGAATAGAATACTGTATTGTCATATGTGACAAGTCACAGTGAAATTCTTTGCCCATAAAGTAGGTATGTTACAAAACTTACCTTGAGCGGCGCTGCAGTTCTGCCTCTCCCCGTGTGCGCGACTTTGGCGCCTTTCAGAGGGGGGCGGGTTTAAAATGCCGTTTTTCTCCAGACAGGGCAAATCGATCCATCTCAGGGGATTTCGTTGCTGAAGAGAAATCGCTCCGACATTTGTTTTATGAAGGTATTTTTAAACTACGCTAGATCATTTATTAGCTAGAATAATTTAAAAATCATCTTCTAAAGCCGTGAGCGCCGACAACGGGAAGGATTTTACGTAGGGGATAAAATAAAGTACACAGTTTATTTTTACATAAAAACGTGCTTCTTAGGAAGGCTTTAATCAAAATTTCATGTTGCGAAAAGGGGACATATATATGAACCGGCAGTGTTTTTCCTGCCGACTGCGGGTTAAATTCACCAGAAACCGCAACGTTCTAATCCACCGCGATCCACTAAAACCCACTCGCAAGTTGATTTAAATGGCCATTAATTTACGGGAATTACATACTAAATTCCTTCCATTTGGACTATAAATTCATGAAAATGAGATTTTAAAATAATGTTATATTGTGAATTATTGTGTGAATGTTATTTGGGGGCACAGGCAATTAAAAAATGTTTATCTTTTCTTAAGAAATGGATAGATGTTTAGATCTAGTAATTGAATTTTGTAATTAGCTACAATTAGGTAACTAACTAATTATATGCTTTAATTTCAGGTCATCCAAGTAATATTGTTTCATATTTGTTTCAGAATGCTTCAATCTATAATAACTGAAAATTTCATTCAGTTCTCTTAATTTTTAAGAAAGTTATGGGCTTTTGACTGTCCTTGATCACAGCTTTTGTGTTAAGTCAATGGAAAAGCAATAGGGAACAAGATGATAATTTTTTAGTACAAAAATGGCCATAACGTTTTTAATACTTAAGATATGGAAGTGAATTAGGTGTCAAATTAAACGTCTTTTTATGCTTTATCTGATGGGATAAATTGCAGACTTGATTTTTTAAATATCAACATTTTGTCACATTGCTATCTACAGCCAAACGATATGGGCTTTTCCTGAAATTTCTGCTTTTTTTAAATATAGAGGTTACAACATTTACATTATTTCTCTTTTACGTCACTTGGGAGATTTTCCATGCAACCTACCTACACAAAAATCAGAGCAAGTAGGAATGAAAAGACGAAAAGGGTTAATCTTGCTTTCAACCACCGAAGGAGTTACTATCGTCAAATGGTCTGCGAAGTGGGAGTGGGGATTGGTAAAAACTGCTTTCAAAGAACAATTGACGTTTAGATGTTTAATTCAAATCACAAACTGGATTAGTCATTTGTTTACCAAAATGAAAATAAGATAAGCTTTCCTCTTCCCCCTTACGACAGAAACACCGTTGCCTTGAGGTAAGTTACCAGCCTCTATGTTTAAAGATTTTTACATACTGCAGGATTGAGATGTAAGCAACGTACACGCTAACCCGTTGTACAAATATACTGATCCTCAAATGAAAAACTTTAGCAGATTTCTTACTTAGGAAGGAAAATCTGAACTTTACTCGAAACGATCAAAGTGCAGCCTAACTTTTCAAAGACTTCACAGTGTCCCACTCAGGAGATCTGTTTACTGGAGTCAAATGTGACCTGTAACTTTGCTGTTGGTTTAGAAGTAAACAATTCCATGTACGGCCGCCATTGTCGACGTGTGTGTTTAAACTAAAGACACTAGAATCTTTGGTTAAAACTCCGGCTGCTTTTCTTGTCCAGTTTCCTTTCTGTTTTCTGAAGGGAAGAAGCTTGGGGTAGCTTTGTTCGGCAGGTTAAGTACGGTAGCTGATTTTTTTTGCACAACACAAAGCTCGACTGTAATCGGACTGAAGAAGGATCCCGACCCAAAACGTTGCAGATGCTGCCTTGGTTCCTCCAGCACTGTGTTTTGTTCAAAGAGCTCTGTTTCTGCAGAGAAGGAAGGGAACGTGTATCCACCCTGGATACGACATTCCCGTCCTTAAAGTGACCGTGTGTGTGGCTGCATCAAGCTGTGCAGCATCTTTATCAGGTGTTGGTTAGGCTGCGCTTTAAAATCAAATTACCTGCGGTACTGGTTGCCCTCATTACAGGAAGGATGAGGAGGATTTGGAAAGGGTGCAGAGGAGGTTTGCCAGAATGAATGTGGAGGAAGGAACTGCAGATGTTGGTTTAAACTGAAGATAGACACAAAAAGCTGGAATAACTCAGCGGGTCAGTCTGGAGAAAATGAATAAGTGATGTTTCGCGTCTGGAGATGGGGCTCGGTCCTTTTCTCCAGAGATCTAGGAGTGCAGGTGCATGGTTCCTTGAAGGTCGAGTCACAGGTAGATAGGGTGGTCAAAAGACTTTTGGCACATTGGTCCTCATCGTTCAGAATATTGAGTATAGAAGTTAGGAGGCCATGTTGCATTTGTATAAGACGTTGGTGAGACCGCTTTTATAATATTGTGTTCAGTTCTGGGCACCATGTTATAGGAAAGATATTGTCAAGCTTGAAAGGGTTCAGAGGAGATTTATGATTATGTTGCCAGGTCTAGAGGGTGTGAGCTATAGGGAGAGGTTGAGCATCATGAGAGGAATAGATTGGGTAGATGCAGAGTCTCTTGCCCAGAGTAGGGGAATCGAGGACCAATGGACATAGTTTCAAGGTAAAGGGGAAAAGATTTTATAGGAATCTGAGGAAGACAATAATGCTGGAGAAAGTCAGCGGGTGAGGCACCATCTATGGAGCGAAGGAATAGGTGACGTTTCGGGTCAGGACCTTTCTTCAGACTGATGTGGGGGTTCGGGGGGCGGGGCGGAAAGAAGAAATGAAGAGGCGGAGACAGTGGGCTGTGGGAGAGCTGAGAAGGGGAGGGGAAGGAGTGAGAAATCAAGAACTACCTGAAATTGGAGGTCAATGTTCATACTGCTGGGGTATAAGCAAAATATGCAGCTCCTCCAATTTGTGGTGGGACTCACTCTGGCCATGGAGGAGGCCCAGGACAGAAAGGTCAGATACGGAACGGGAAAATGGAAAAATCAATTACTAGGGGGCATAGTTTTATGGCGAAGGGGACAAAGCAAACAGAAGTGTGGGGGGGGGGAAGATTTGTATGTGTTGTATCTCTTGTTGCGTTCTGCAGCCGGGGAGGGGGACGGCTTCAGGCGAGGGCTGTCGGGGGCCGGTGGGGGAGGGGGAGCGCCAAGCAACCAGGGAAGGGGGACGGCTTCAGGCAGGGCCTGTCTAGGGCTGGTGGGGGGGGGGGGGGGTAACGCTGCCATGGCCTACCGCTGCAGGCGCTCTCACCCACCGGCCCCCGACAGCTCCATCCTGAAGCCATCCCCCTCCCCCGCTGCAGGACGCTCTCCCCCCACCAGCACCCGCCTGAAGCCGCCCCCATGCCCAGCTGCAGGATGCTCCCCATCGGTCCACACCGGCTTCAGGCGGGGAGTATCCTGCAGCTGGTGCCGGGCTTCAGGAGGGGGGTGGGGCGGGTATGTCCTGCAGTGGGGAGGGGGACGGCTTCAGGATGGAGCTGTCGGGGGCCGGTGGGGGGGGGGGGGGGGTGGGTGAGAGCATCCTGCAGCTGGTGGAGGGGGACGGCTGGCGGGTGGTATATGTGGGGGTTGTGTGGGGTGGGGAGAGAGCTTGATGAAAAGAAGGGGGTTGTGGTGGAGGGGGGAATCAAGGCGGAGGGTGGCAGGAGCCGGCGAGGGGGACCAGAGGGAAAGGGGCAGGAGCTGATGGTGCGATGGGGACTCACTGCAGGCGCTGGTCGCTGGTCGTTCTCCTTCGCCGGGATCAGAGTCTCCGCTTTCTGTTTGGTGACATCGGGGACATTTCCAAGTGAGTTGGGCGCTGGGTTGGGCCGGGCCGCATCCGGTCCCTCCGAAAATTGTGTCCGGTTGGAGACGTCCACCGGCCATCCAGAGCCTCCCTCAGCTCTAGTAAAGATGCAATGGCGCAGGAAGGGGCGGACCGTCCCACGGAGTGACAGGAGAAGAGACTAATCCACACGGCACTGACTGGCAGGAGAGGAGATCGATCTGCACATGCGCAGTTTTTAAGATTTTTAAACCTTGCTAACTTTTACAATAGATCACCAATTGGAACATAACTTGGTGCACTCACAGCACAGGAGAACGGTGAGTGAGCTGGCGAAAAATCGTAGCACTATCACGTACCGTTTTTGCGCAAATAGATGGACCGCGCAAACTGGAAGATAACGAGATCAGAGCTTTAGTTATGTATGGATAGAGAGATAGATGGATAGATGGATGGATGGATAGATACAAAAAGCTGGAGCCTCAGCGGGACAGGCAGCATCTCTGGAGAGAAAGAATAGTTGACGTTTCGAGTCGAGACCCTTCTTCAGGCAAGAATCAGGGAGAGAGAAATCAGTGATATACAGTGCAGACGGTTCATTGAGCAAATGAATGAAAGATATGCACCAAAGCAACAATGATCAAGGAAAGGTGGAGCCCACAATTGTCCATTGTTGGCTGTGGGCCAGGTGATAATGAGTTATACAGACAGTGAAACTCAACAAGACGACTGTGAAACTAGTACGATGAATAGGGTGGGAGAGGGATGGTAAGAGAGAGGATGCAAGGGTTACTTGAAGTTAGAGAAATCAATATTCATACAGCTGGGGTGCAAGCTGCCAAAGCAAAATATGAGGTGCTGTTCCTCCAATTTGCATTTGGTCTCACTCTGACAATGGAGGAGGCCCAGGGCAGAAAGGTCAGTGTGGGAATGGGTGGGGGAGTTAAAGTGTTTGGCAACCAGGATATCGCGTAGGCCAAGGCGGACTGTGAAGGTGCTTAGCGAAACGATCGCCCAGTCTGTGCTTGGTCTTGCCGATGAATAAGAGTCCACTCCTGGAACAGGGGATACAGTTGATGAGGTTGGAGGAGGTGCAAGTGAAAGATATGGCTCTTTTTAAACTTCTCTTTGGTGCTGTTGTGCCACTGGGTTTGACACTGTCTCTCTAGCTAGATCAGCACCTTGCTCTACTGCAATCCTAACAGCTCCTTATTGAATTTCCCACTGCCACTGCTCCGCCTCTGGGTATAAAGTAGTGGGCTTTTCCCAGGGGTACACATTGAGGCAGGCATACACCGCTGTTGAAAGACGATCAGCTCGATCAAATGTCCATTTTAAATTGACCCAATCCTGCAGGACTTCCAGTGCTGGGAACTAAATGGGTTTAAACATTCCAGACTGTCCTTGATAAAAATATACTGCACCCCTTTTCATACTTTCTTGGCCAACACACATTCCAGAGGTAGATGAGTGAAAGTCTCATTCTCGCCACAGTCCCCCTGAACAGCCGGATTCAATAGCAATGAGACGCTGCCAGTGCAAGCAGGATCTGAGAGAGACGGTCCTTACCAGCATCTGCCAAGGGCCATACACTGAAGCTTGAGGCAACCACTCTGCAGTGGGGAAAGGGCAGAGTTTACAAACGAACACCACTGCATGTTGAGGGAACAGAGCCTTTGCATAAACCCCTCAGACCGCTCGGTCATGTAAGGTAGGTGAAAGACAAATTGCTGGCGTTAATATAAAGTGAGTCATATGTCAGTGAACTGATGTGTTTGACATAGCGAATGGCAACTTATGACTGTACCGTTTGGTGAATTTGCAGACGTTCTGAAGAAAATATATTTTTGAAATAAAAATATTGACAGTCGGCGCAGACTCGGTGTGCCGAGGGGCCTGTTTCCGCGCTGTATCTATAAAGTAAAGTTAGGTGAATCAGATAATACTATGCATGAATACCATCAAGCCAAACTCAAGTACAAATGAGACCCTTCTTCAGATTGATGCCTGCCCATCCAGCTGAGTTATTACAGCATTTTGTAGTCTATCTTCGATGCCTTCTCCCCAGAGATGCTGCCTGTCCCGCTGAGTTACTCCAGCATTTTGGGTCAACCTGAAACATCACCTATTCCTTTTCTCCAGAAATGCTGCCTGACCCGCTGAGTTACTCCAGCTGTTTGTGTCTATCTTCGGTTTAAACCAGCATCTGCAGCTCCATCCTACACAAATTATGTTATTGTCGTCACCAAAACATTTTTTCCAATTTCCCAACAGAACTTGGAGATCACCCACTTTCAATATGAAGCATTCAAACTGGCGGAGTAAGTTACTGGCCATATTTGTTCTTTGTGCCATTATCACCCTGTCATCGCCAATGAAGATATTGGTTGTACCTGTCGATGGAAGTCACTGGGTCAATATGAAAATCCTAGTGGAAGAACTGAACCTTCATGGACACAAAATTACCGTGGTTCATCCCTCAACATCCTGGTATATCAAAGAAAACCCTGATCTTTATCAATCCCTTGTGGTCCAAATGGAAAAATGCCTTGGGAAAGACGAAACAGAAAAAATAATACAAGGTTATCTGCAAAAGGCACTGACAGCCTTAAGGTATGGAATGACACCTTGGGCATTTTTTCAGGTGCAATATCAGATGTGGTATGCGTTGTATTACTACCATCAATATGCTGGAGAGATCATTGTTGCAATATTTAAAAACAAAGTTGTATTAAACCAACTTGAAGATGCCAGCTTTGACTTGGTGCTTACAGATCCTGCTTTTGGCACTGGTCCAATTCTGGCGTCTTACTTGAAGGTTCCAGTGGTGTACAACGTACGGTGGTTCCCCAGCATGGAAGCCCACTTCCTCTCCGCCCCATCACCACTTTCGTATATCCCCATCACCGGTTCACATTTCACGGATAAAATGACCTTCCTTGAAAGGACAGGGAACGTCATTCTGAATCTAAATCAAAACATTCTTTCAGAATTCCTCATTTACCCCATTTACAATGAACTCTGCCACCGGTACCTGGGGCCAAATACAGACTTTCAAGGAATTCTTCTGAGCTCTGATGCGTGGCTGATGAGGGTGGATTTTGTGTTTGAATTCCCAAGACCCACCATGCCACATATTGTGTACATCGGAGGCTTCCAGTGTAAACCAGCACGGCCTCTGGCAGCAGAGTTTGAGGAGTTTGTCCAAAGCTCAGGGAAACATGGACTTGTTGTAATGTCAATGGGAACTACCGTCAGTTTCTTGCCAATGGAGATTACAATGAAAATAGCAGAAGCATTATCTCAAATCCCCCAGAAGGTTATCTGGAGATATGATGGTGAGACCCCTCCCAATATAGGGAATAATACACTGCTGGCAAAATGGATCCCTCAGAACGACCTGCTGGGTCACCCCAACACACGAGCCTTTGTTTCACACGGAGGCACCGATGGGATTTATGAAGCCATCTACCATGGGGTGCCTGTGGTCGGCATGCCTCTGCTTTTTGACCAGTCTGACAATGTAATTAGACTCGAATCCCGAGGAGCCGCAAAAGTGATCAACATTGCAACCATGCACTCCACAGATCTGTTGCAGGCACTCAACGAGGTGATAAACGGCGCATCTTATGGGGACAACATGAAGAGACTCTCCGCTCTCCATCGGGACCAGCCAGAGTCGCCAATGGAGAGAGCCGTTTTCTGGGTTGAGTACGTTGCCCGACACAAAGGAGCGGGGCATTTGCGCTCAGAATCCCACCGACTCTCCTGGTACGCTTACTATTGTGTAGATGTGATGATCTTTCTGTTGACTGTGTTACTCCTGCTCACTGTGCTGGTGGTTGGAACACTGAAGAAACTTTGTCGTATTGCATGGAAGAAAAAGCAAAAAATTCATTAAGGTTTATCCTTTAGAATTGGGGAAATATCTTGATTTTTTTGTAATTAAATTTTTTAAAACAATTTTTAATCAAAGTTTCTCCAAGTCCCCACCTAACGTTTCTCTCATAACCCATTCCCTTTATAGCTATTGTGAATTGTATTAATGCCTATTCAGAAATGATAACAGATATTTGCTGTGTAGCTGCCACCAGCAAACTACTGTACATGAATTAAATGTGACAAAATGCACATGTTTTTTAAATATTATTCAAACAAAATCTAAAGAACAGTTCACACGTGTCAAGAGCCTATATTGAGAATTGTTCCAAATTCTCACAATCATACTGTCTATTTGTAAATATGTTCAACATATTGTTTCTCAGTTTTAATATGTTTGATTTCTCCATCATAACTTTCATTGGAGTTGGCTTCCAAGTCTTGCCATGTTGAAATTTTGTCTCTTCATTGAATTTTGGACTGCACGTTTTTCCAACTATGACTAGAATTAGCTGTGTCAACAGACTTGCTATATTTTCTTACAAGAAGGGAACTGTTTTGGCCATTTGAGATTATTGTGTGTAGGTTCACAGTGTAACCCATTCAACAAAGATAAAGGAAAGGTATACTACAGGAACAGCACCTTTGACCCACAATATCTGCACCAAACACAATGCTAAGATAAACTGATCCCCTCTGCCTACATGTGATCTATATCCCTCCATTCCCTGCATGTCCATGTGCCAATCCAAAAGCATCCTAAACTCCAGCATTATATCTGCCTCCATCACCTCCCTTAGAAGCGTGTTCCAGGAACACTCCATCCGCTATATGTAAAATAATTTCCCTGTACATGTCCCCTAAATAAAGCTATGCCACCTGGTCTTTGACATTTCCACTTTGGGAAACAGGTTCTCCCTGTCTGTAGACACAAAAAGGTGGAGTAACTCAGCGGGTCAGGCAGCATCTCTGGAGAAAAGGAATAGGTGACATTTTGGGTCAGACCCTTCTTCAGACCTGAAAAAGGGTCTCGATCTGAAACGTCAACTATTCCCTTTCTCAAAAGATGTTGTCTGTCCCGCTGAGTCACTCCACCTTTTTGTGTCGATCTTTCGTTTAAACCAGCATCTGCAGTTCCTTCCTACACTTCTTCATATTTGTGCTATCTGCACCTTCCCATTCTTGCAGTAATTTTCCTTCCATTCTATTCTCTCCACAGTCCCATGAACTCCCCCCAGATTGTTCCACTATCCTGCACATGAGAGGTAGTTTACAGTGCCCACACGTCATTGGGATTAGCAAGGGGAAACAGAGTCTTCGGAAGAATGTGCAAAACCTCACACAGACACTGCAGAAGGTGGGGATTGAGCCCTGGACACAGGGACTGTGAGGCAGCAGTCCTACTAGCTGTACCTCTGAGCTGACTGCAGTGAATGGATTTGAGAGAGGTCAGGAGTGTTTGATTTGTTCTTGAAAGTTGCTTTGTAAGTTGCTTTAGAGACGGCCATTGTGTCGATGTATTTCTGATCATGTCAGCTTATTGTTTAGCTTAGTTTAGAGATACAGCGCAGAAACAGGCCCTTCGGCCCACCAAGTCCACGCTGACCAGTGATCCTCGCACATTTACACAATTCTACACACACTGGGGACAATTTTTATATTTATACCAAGTCAATTAACCTACAAATCAGTACATCTTTGGAGTGTGGGAGGAAACCGAAGATGTCGGAGAAAAGCCGCGCAGGTCACGGGGACAACGTCCTGAACCAACCACATTGAAACTACAGCCAAGAAACCACCAATGCCTCTACTTCCTTAGGAGACTAAGGACATTTTTGGCATATCTCCAGCAGATCTTACCAACCATTGAAGTTGCATCTTCAACTGTGATCACAAAATCATAGTTTGATTTGACAATAAATTGCAGAGAGATGTGGATATAGTCAGTCCCTCGCAGAAACCTGCCTTCCTCCCATTGATTCCAGTTACACTTCTCGCTGCTTCGGAAATATCGCCAACTCAATCAAGGACCATTTTATCACCAGTCATTCTCTCTTCTCCGGCCTCTTCATCCCACTTTCTCTGTAACATTTTAATTTAGTTTAGGTTTAGAGATACAGCACGGAAACAGGATCTTCGGCCCACCGAATTCAAGCCGACCTGCGATCCCTGCGCATTAACACTATCCTACACAAACTCGGGACAATTTACAATTATACCAAGACAATTAACCTACAAACCTTGTACGTCTTTGGAGTGTGGTAGAAAACCAGAGCTCCCGGACAAGATTCACGCAGGTTACAGGGAAAACGTATGAACTCTGTTCAGACAAGCACCCGTAGTCTGGATCAAACCCGGGTGTCTGGCTCTGTAAGGCTGGAACTCTACTGCTACACCACCGTACCGCCCAATTGTAACGCTAACATTGTAATGCTGTAACACTGTATTCTAGTTTTCTCGTGACACTACCTGTTGCAGTAGTTCATTGTACTTGTGTGGCATAGTTTGACTTGACTGATAGAAAGCAATCTGAAGATGTTCTCTGTATCACCGTACACATGACAATAATAAACAATACAATGTTGGTATATTAAATTATGAGAAGCATAGCTCGGCAAACAGCCATTACCTTTTTCGAAGGGTGGAAAAGAAATGTCAAAGACTAGAGCGCAAGGCTTAAAAGCGAGACGGACAAAGTTTAAAGGAGATGTGCATGGAAAGTTTTGTTACAGAGAATGGTGTGTGTCTGGAACGCACTGCTAAGTTGGTGGTGGAACTTATGATGATAACATTTAAGAGGTTTTTAAATAATCACATGGATATGCAGAGAATGGTGAGCGTGAATAGTTCTTCATAAATGTTTCATTTATAAGGGAGAGGATATTAGTTTATTTTGCCAACATGTTCTGCAAAGACATTGAGGGCTGAAGGGCCTGTTCCTGGACTGTTCTGTTCCATGTTTAACTGTGACCCCTCATTCTAGACTATCGCACAAGAGCAAACATTCTCTCTGCATCCACCCTGCCAAGAACGCCTTTTCTCTGATTCTTCCTGCTAAAGTGGACTGTTGTACACTTCCCCACATTATATAGCCAAGCCATTTAATATATTGTACAACATTGAGGCCCCAACACTGATCTGATCGTGATCAGTGCATTATTTGCGGGCCCGACCCACCCGCCGAACAACCGCGCTGCCGACCAGGCCCGACTCGCCCCACAAGCCCCCCAGAGAACTCCGGAGAAGCCGGGTGGCGAGTCAAACATCGGCCGAAGGTGCCTCAGCGGCGGCGGTGGGAGCCTCGACAGCAGCGTGAGCCTCGGCGGCAGTGGGAGCCTCGACGGCCATTTGCCTCGCGATCAATCTGCGATCAGCTGTCGATGAGCGTGAGGGGGGGGAGGGGGTACCGCTGTGAAGGACAATGGAGGACTCGGCGTGGGGGGAGCACCGTGAGGGATGGTGGGAGAACAAAGTGGGGGGGGGGGGGGTGCTCTAGTTTCATAATAATCCTCACCCCAGGGGACAAACCTGCATTGGTTTGTTTGTTTGTCCGGTCGTTCCGGTGAAGGCGCTGTGCACACGACAGCCAGCCAACAGTTGCTTGTCCTTTTATTTCACTTTTAATTTAATTTTAATTTCAAGTTTTCGTGTACCTTGTGTTGTGACTGTTTGTTGGCAGACCAATTTCCCTCTGGCTATGAATAAAGTTCTATCGTATCATATCGTACCACCAAGTTCATCTAACCAAGCAGAGAAAGGCCTGTTTAAGGACATTCTTCATTTTTTGTTAGACAACCAATCTTCTTTTCACACCAACACGTTGCTGCTCCCACCACATTTTATTTTCCTCTTTAGCTTTTGATGAGGCACCTTATCAAATGCCTGTAAATTGTCCCTATTATGTGTAGGATAGTGTTAATATGCAGGGATCGTTGGTCTGTGCAGACTTGGTGGGCCGAAGGGCCTGTTTCCACACAGTATCTCTGAACTAAAGTGCCTGCATGTTCCATTTTGGATAAATCAATGAATACAGAAGCACAAAGTTACAGACAGCATTCTAAATACTATTCAAGTATCTTCTTCAGAATTTATTGTTTAGACAGCACAGTGGACTTCTTACCTTGTCTGCAAATCTGGTCGCCCGAGCAACAGCTGCGGAGGGTTGAGGTCACGACCACGGGGGAAAATTGAGGATGACTGGCCAATTTTGTGCCTTCCACCACAGTGATGAATGCTGTGGTGGATGTTTGTGTTACATTTTTAGTGTGTTTTTGTGTGTTCTTTATCAATGTACCGCTGCTGGCAAATTCATTTCACTTGCACTTTATGTGCAATGTGATGAATAAAACTGATTGTATTGTATTGATTGGTGCGGTTGGTAGAGTGGCTTCTGCCTCACCATACCAGAGACCCAGGTTCAATTCTGACCTCCGATGCAGCCAGTTAGGTTTTGTCCTGCCTCTCTGCAACAAAAGCTTAAACTCAAACTCGTGTTCTTGTGCACAACAGCTCACAAGGTGTTTCCTCCCTCACCTTTCCCCACCTCACCTTTTCCCCCCTCACATTCCTTCTCCCTGGCCAGGGTGCCTGGGTTTATAAGGAGTAGGCTGACGAGGTTCAGGTGGAAAAAAAACCAAGCTATTTGGACCCAGCCATTACCAATGATGCTGTCAACCAGTGATTGGGATCAGAGCAGCATCTGACAGAGGGCAGAGCTGGCAACTCTCATATTATTGGGGTGAGAATCATGCATTTCGCCGAATTCTCACGCTGATCACAGAATTTCTCACTCTCTTTTAAAAAATATATATATTTTAGGTGCAGGAGGGGGCCATTTGGCCCTTCGAGCCAGCACCGCCATTCATTATGATCATGGCTGATCGTCCCCAATCAATAACCCGCGCTTGCCTTCTCCCCATATCCCTTGATTCCACTAGCCCCTAGAGCTCTATCTAACTCTGTCTTAAATCCATCCAGTGATTTGGCCTCCACTGCCCTCTGTGGCAGGGAATTCCACAAATTCACAACTCTCTGGGTGAAAAAAATGTTCTCACCTCAGTCTTAAATGGCCTCCCCTTTATTCTAAGACTCTGGCCCCTGGTTCTGGACTTGTCGTGAGAAATTCTGTGATCAACGAGAATTTCAAAACTAATATCAACTGCATGTGCCATGGGTGTTGGAGAGCCGGGGCGGAGGGAGGGATGGAGTGGCGGGGACAGATGCGGAAGGCGAGCCGGGGCTGACGAGTGTATGCAGGGCTGGCGAGTTGCTCGCTGCAGCTCCGGCCATGAGCAGCCTCAGTGCAAGAGTCCTGGGCATTTGTCGGAAGCGTTGCGCCGCTGCCGTGAGAGTCTCTGTGCCGAATTCGCCCTAGTGACCGGCATGGACCAGGCTGTGGCTCGGTGCATCCTGGAGGACAACCAGTGGCTGCTGGAAGTAGGTACCAAGCACTGGATATAAGCGGTGGAAGATAGTGGCCTTCAAATGGTGTTGGTTGGAGAAAGCATCCTGCTTGCCTTCTAGATTTTCACACTGGAACTGCAGGAAAAATATTGGGGAAGTTCAGAACCAGGGGTCACACAGTTTAAGAATAAGGGGTAGGCCATTTAGGACTGAGATGAGGACAAACTTTCTTCACCCAGAAAGTTCTGAATCGGTGGAATTTCATTTCGGAGTCACGTGAGTGACTTCGTGAAGAGCCCGCCGGCGCGCATGCTCGACATATCGTCGTAACGCGTTGCTGCGACGGCTGGCGGTGGAGCGCGCTCCTCGCCAGCCCTTCATAAGGGGCCACGGAGGTGAGTATTCCACCTTTAGTTGGTGGTCCTTGTTGTCTGATTATGTCTTGCAGCAAGGACATGGATGGGAGTTCGAAGGGCCGGAGGACGTCAGGACGAGTTCGCCGGTCAACAGTTCCGGGGCCTTTACCATCGGCAGTACCTGCAGCGCAGGCCGGGACTCAGGCGGAGATGTGGGTAAGCCCTGTGTACACAGGTCCAGATCCGCCAGCACACCACAGCTCGGAGGAGTTCGACGAGGAGGAGTGTGGTGTGCCGCCAGAGCAGGGGGACCCTGCCATGGCAGTCAGGTTGTCAGCGGGCTCGCTGGCGACCTCGAGCAGGGCGCGTGCCGTTGCACGGTCTGTTCCACTCAGCCCTCCGAGAAGGGGGAGGGGAGGAGCCCAGAAGCCTAACCCTGTTAGGGCTAAGGCATTGCCTGTCGCGGAGGAGCGGTCAGGTTCCAGGGCGAGACCCGGGGCGGCTGTGAGGTCCAGCCGGCACACCCCGACTCTCGACGCCGGGACGGGTCGGTTGAGTCGGGTCTCGTCGCGGTCGCCGACCCCCCATGGATGGGTGGGCGGCACCATGCGTCGGCAACGTCCACGATGTGGGCAGCCGGCAAGACTGCGCGGGCCCCAGGCAGCCATGCTTCGGCTGGGGCCGACACTTCGCCGCATGTGCCCTTAGTGGCAGCGGCTTCAGCTCTCGCTAAACGGAGGCGATTGAACACGCCCGCGCAGGAATCGCGCAGTTTCGCCTCGGCGGCTGTTAGCGACAACTACCGGCACCGGCAGGGCCTCGACGAGGTGCGGGCCGATGACAGGAGCCCGGTTTTCTTTTCAGAGCCGGAGGACTCCGACCACCTGAGTGTTCAGGGTGAAGGGCGTATTGACCGTATGGAGCGGCTGCTGGAGCTCCTGCTTCAACGTCAACAACAGCAGGGCAGCAACAGGCACAGGGCGTCTTCACCAACATCTACTATCAGCCTGGAGCAGCACGAGGAGGAGGTTCTGGTGGATCCCGTACCACCTCCGGTGGAGGTGCCAGCGGAGGAACTTTTGGATGTGGCGACCAAATTCGCGGCCCCACATACGGCTGGTCTTCCTCTCAATTCAAAGCTGGCAGCCACAGTGGACTTTCTTAATAATCAGGTGCTGCAGGAAGAAGTCCTCATCCAGGCTATGAGCCGTCACAAGGCTCCATCAAACTGCAACTCCCTCAACGTGCCTGTGGTCAATACGCCAATATGGGGCAACATCAGTGCGGCTATCCGTCAACAAGAGCTACAATTGCAGCGGATCCTGAAACTCCTCACGGCCGGTATTACCGCCTTTGCGCGGTCGGTGGACGAGGACGAGCTGAATTTGGACCAGGAAGATGCTCTGGCCTTATTGTGCGCGACCCAGCACGAAATCAACGGGTTTCGCAAATACAGCATCCGCCCAGCACTCAACCCGAAGTTTGCAGGATTGTGCAAACCACCGCCGCCGCCGCCGCCCCGTCAGCTCTTTGGTGAGGACCTCTCGAAGAGAGTCAAAGAGCTTGACGAACAAGCCAAAACGGTGGGGATCATGCGCTCTAAGAGTGCCCCCACACCGTCCGGCTCAAAAGCTCCATACATTCGCTCACGAGGGTCGGCCAGTGCCTCGACGAGGACTCACCCTCTAGCTCCACAACGACAACAACACCAGAACCAGCACCAAGGGTCTTTTTTAGGACAGGGTCGGCAGAGACCTTTTTGGAAATCGAAGACGCCGCGCCCTCAAGCCAACCCAGCACCTCCACGGCCACCCACACGTGTCAAGGACCGCCGGTAACCACGGAGGTGAGGGGGTCTGGTTCTCTCTTTTCTCTCTGTTTAACTTCCCATGTTGGTGGTCGTTTACGGTTGTTTTTGGATGCATGGGGTAATTTTACTGGTGATGAGTATGTGTTGCGGAATATTCAGGGGCATAAAATTGAGTTTATTAATGGCGACATTCCTCCATCCCAGCACATGCCTGGTCGTACGTTCAAATTGTCTGCTGCAGAACAGGCAGCAGGTTACAAGGAAATTTTAAGTTTGGAACAGAAGGGTGTGATTGAGAAAACAGTGCATGAGCCAATTGAATTTGTTTCGAACATATTTACTAGACCTAAGAAGGATGGAGGCTGTCGTGTCATTATTGATCTAACCCGTTTGAATACGTTTGTAACATATACTCATTTTAAAATGGATACGTTTGAAACAGCCAAATCATTGATTTCTCATGGCTGCTTTATGGCATGCATTGATTTGAGGGATGCATATTATTCAGTATCCATCCAGAAAGATGATAGAAGGTTTTTGAAATTTATCTGGATGGGGCAACTTTGGCAGTATAAGGCTTTGCCTAATGGGCTTACTACAGCCCCTAGATTGTTCACTAAATTGGTGAAGCCAATCATGGCTTATTTGAGACAACGACATCATATAGTTATGGCCTATTTAGATGATGTCTTTATTGTGGGCCACACCCTGCAATTGGCTGAACAGGGTGTTGCAGCTGCTGTCAATATATTTCAACAATTAGGATTCATTGTCCATCCAGAGAAATCAAAGTTCTGCCCTGCCCAGGTAATTAATTACCTAGGGTTCACGGTGAACTCAATGAGCATGAGGATAACTATACCAATTAACAAAATTGAGGAAGTCACTAAGGTGTGCAGAGATTTAATTGGCACCAATATACCATCGATTCGGCATACAGCCACAGTAATTGGCAAGTTAGTGGCTTTGTTTCCGGCAGCACGATATGGACCTTTGCATTATCAGAATTTGCAAAGAGCTAAAATTACTGCGTTAAAATGGAACGCTGGTCATTACGATCGATCTATGCAGCTGCCGTCCGAAGCGATAACTGAGTTGCAATGGTGGGTGTGTCACATTAGCAACTCATTTAAGCCTGTCAGGGAGGCTAATCCGGTGGTATATTTACAGACTGATGCAAGCTCCAA
This sequence comes from Raja brachyura, assembly GCA_963514005.1. The sequence goes on from OY740814.1 coordinate 24,535,111, forward strand.
TGGCTGGGGAGCTACTGATAATTGCTCTAGTTGTGGGGGTAGATGGGACACCCTTGAGGCATCGATGTTGTTGACTCAAGGGATTAACTATTTGGAGTTGCTGGCAGCATTCCACGGACTTCGTGCATATTGTTCCAAGCTTGTTGGAGCACACGTCCGTCTCCAAATAGACAACACCACAGCTGTGGCATATTTAAACCATATGGGTGGTACCAGGTCAGTTTCGTGTGACAAATTGGCTAACTCAATTTGGCTCTGGTGTATTCAAAGAGACATTTGGATTTCAGCTACCTATTTGCCAGGTGAGCTTAATACTGTGGCGGACACCAGGTCACGCAAATTTAATGACAACATTGAATGGATGTTGCATCCTGAGATTTTTGCTAAAGTCACAGCCAAATTTGGTAAACCGGACATTGACCTTTTTGCGTCACGGTTGAACCATCAGGTACCAGCCTACGTTTCATGGGAACCAGATCCTGGGGCAATAGCGCTAGATGCATTCTCGCTGGACTGGGGGAATTGGGTTTTCTATGCCTTCCCTCCGTTTTGCCTCATCAGTCGGGTATTGCGAAAGATTCAGGCAGATGCTGCCAAGGGCATCCTTATTATACCCGACTGGCCCACACAGCCTTGGTATCCGGTGGTCTTTGACATGCTCAACGAACCTTGGGTCCTTTTGAAGGGTTGCCCACAATTGGTTACTCACCCTGTGTCAGGGGAGCCACATCCCTGCCATGGCTATTTAAATTTGTTGGCTTGCAGGTCTGAACAGGCCGTTAGTCCAATACGGCCTCTCGGCTCGGACCATGGATACCATCGGGGCGTCGTGTCGAGAGTCCACAAGGCGAAGATACCGCTCGCATATTAAGAAGTGGGAAGCCTACTGCAGCCGCTCTCGCATCACGTACGATGACGTGACAATAACCGACGTCCTGGAATTCCTCGCGGGGTTGCACCATGATGAACACTTAAGTTACAGTGCCATCAACAGCGCCAGAAGTGCGCTATCATTCTACCTCAAGATTGGGGTAGGATCCAACAGGCTAGTGTCCAGACTCATGCGGGGTATATTCAATATGAATCCGCCTACACCACGCTATAATATCACCTGGGATGTCAGGGACGTATTAACCCTGCTCAGGACGTGGTCTCCCATGGAAGGGCTCCAACTGGACCAACTCACCATGAAGCTGGTGATGTTACTAGCGCTGACTTCAGCTCAGAGGGTACAGACACTACACAAACTGCGTGTCGACAGAATGACATCTACCCCTACAGAAGTAGTCTTTTTCGTTGACGAGCTACTAAAGCAGCATAGACCTGGGTGCACAGGGCTGCAGCTGAAGTTCCCGGCATACCCCGCAGATGCTAGGCTATGTTTAGCCTCACATATCCGCCACTATGTCAAGGTGACGGCACGCATCAGAGGAATGGAGAGATACCTGCTTGTCACTCATAAGAGACCTCATCATCGAGTGACAGTCCAGACGATATCCAGGTGGCTTCGAGTCGTCTTGGGTAAGTCAGGTATCGACACTAATGTGTTCAAGTCTCATTCCACCAGGGCTGCATCGACGTCAGCGGCGAGGGTCATGGAGGTGCCCATGGACCAAATTCTCGCCACAGCAGGATGGGCGAATGAAGATGTGTTCCAGCGTTTTTATAACAAGCCTGTTGCTGCTCCTCTACAGTTCGCAGAAGCCGTGCTGAATGCAGGTCAAGAACGTGGAGATGTCCCCGCATGAGGGGTTTTTGATTTGTTATTAATAAATATGCTTTTGTTTTGCAGTATGAGCTATTGAGCCAGTTTGTTCCTCCCATCCATCCCTGGTAGTGGTGTGTCAGCATGGACGTGGTCCAGGGCGTGTAATCACAGAAGCTTTGAAGTCTTCACGAAGTCACTCACGTGACTCCGAAATGAAATAGTAAGATTGAACGAGAACTTACCAGTTCGAAGGTTGATCTTTATTTCATGAGGAGTCGAAGTGAGGGATTTCGTGCCCTCCTCGCCCAACCCTCAATCACCTTCATCTGGTAATCTTAGTCAATTCAATCATACTATGCGAAGTCATTTCTATTGTTGGTTCTGTGATTCCACGCCGCTACTTTGAAGTATGTCGAGCATGCGCGCCGGCGGGCTCTTCACGAAATCCCTCACTTCGACTCCTCATGAAATAAAGATCAACCTTCGAACTGGTAAGTTCTCGTTCAATCTTACTATTCTCTGCCACATACGGCAGCAAGCCAATTCGCTGGATGTTTTCAAGAGATAGTTACATTTACCTCTTGGGGCTAACAAAATCAAGGTATATGTTTCTATGCTTGAGTATATGGCAATAAAACTCAGTCACTTGATTTTGAAGCATTCATGCATGTTGGAGGTATAATGTAATTATAGAGTGATACAGTATGAAAACAGGCCGTTCGGCTCAACTTGCCCACACCTGCCAACATGTCCCAGCTGCACTACCTGCTTTTGGTCCATATCCCTCCAAACCTGTCCTATCCATGTATCAGTCCATGTTTCTCAAATTTTGGGCTAGTCCCTGCCTCAACTACCTTCTCTGACAGCTTGTTCCATACACCCACCACCCTTTGTGTGGAAAAAGTTACCCCTTAAAAAGTTACCTCTTAATCATACTTCTACAATGCACTAAAACATGATTTTAATACATCAAATTTCAAAAACACGGTCGGTCCACTCCCTCGCCAGGTACGCCCAAGGCCAGTGTTCAGTGATCATTCAGCCACCCCACTTTCAAAAACACTCCGCGGCCCCTGGTTCAAATGGATAGCACAGCCAGATGTGAGCGGGGAACTGAGGCCAGTTGTCCGTGATGTCTAGATCCCAATGCTCAGCGCTTCGTGTTTTGGAGTTGGCTAATGTTATTGATTTGTAATTAGCTTGATTTGTAATTAGTTGACTAAACCTTAATTTATTCATCTGGAATATCCAGGGGGATGGGATAAGTGTAATATTAAAATAACATGCAATGCGTCAGGCTGTCTGTTACAACATACAGCACCGATAACCCATTATTTCCTTCAGTTAAATATTGGGAAAGAAGCACTATTGTCATTTGCCACTCAACTATTATGTTTGTTTACCTCATTGACTATTTCTAAACCCCCCCCAAATTCCTTTGACAGGTTGAATAGAAATGTCCCCAATCTCATTGTTTTATTAATTGAACACGTAGATGAACATCCTCAAGGAATGTAATCAGATGGAAATTGATTCAGATGCGATGCTTAAGAGCTTGTTCAAAGAAGGGGCATATTTTAAAGGAGTGAAAAAGACACTTGCAGGGGAATGTGTGAGGAGGTTATTATTAGTTTTAGCTTGAACCAGGACATCTGAAGATTGAAAGTTTAATATAGTAATTGTGCTGATACTGACTCCAACCAACCATGTAATGAATATCATCCATTCCAGAGGTTTTATTTTTCTGATGCCATTTAAATTTCACTTGGATTTCAATCACTTCAATGTAAAAGTAATTAGGAATGGAGAGCATTGGAACAAAATACCCTTGGTACATATTAACTGCAATATAATAATGTATGCATGTTGGTAGGTACAATCAAAACAAAGATCTTTTTTTTTTATCATTGTTGTGTTATGAATATCACAGAAAATATTATGTACTATCAAGATCACAATACAAATAATATTATTGTTTAAATATATAGTTATTGGACTTTGCATTTTGGAAAAGTCCCAGCTGAGAGGAAGACAGCAAATTACTGAAAATATTGAGGGAAATGGTAACAGAATACTTATACAGTTGAGTGAGTATACTTTTATGGATGAGAAATTGTGTTCAACCAATTGATGACTTCTTTGTCAAAGTAACTAGCATGTTGGATAACAAGGAAGCCAATGGGTGCAGCAAATTTTGTTATCCAAAATTTGGTCCGTGAAGTGCCCCATAAAAGATTACTGCATTAGATAAGCACCTGTGGACTTGAACGTAATAGGTTAAATCCAGGGGGTCGGATATAGGGCTTTATGTGTGGGCCAGTTATATTGTCAGAGCAGAGGGGCTAGGAGCAAGGCCAAGTGTGCATCCAGAATCAAGGTCTGGAATAGTACTAGGTGTGCAGTCAAAGCTGGGACAATGCAAGTGTTCAGCACTGGGAACCTAAGCAGGTAAGCAGCTATGATCGGGGTAGAATAGGGGGCCAGATGTAAGGCTGGTCTCAGGGTCAGGAATGAGAGAAGGTATGCAACTGGAGTCAGGGTCAGGAGTAGTACAAGGTGTGCAGTGAGACCCAGGTTGGTCAACACGGGCCAAGTGCTTGATTATGATCTGATTTCCATACATGAATACACTAAGGTCATTCATGTGCTGCACCTGTTGATCAGAGCCTGGCTCTACTGTGAAATGTAATTAGGAATGTAATTTAGCCCAACCTTATTCATATATAATTCAATTTAAAGCATAAATATTGTATTCAAGTGTAAGTTAAAAGACTTGCTACAGTATGCATTAGATTGCACAATTTCAAGCTGAAAAATGCAAAAGCTCTGTATCAATGCCACCCACCTCCCACTCCTCGGCCACAACACTCCCTCAGGCTTGGTCTCTCACAATTTCTCATTCCCAACTCCCACCCAATGTTGGCAGCCCTGCAGAGGGGGCACTATCACAGCCCAAAAACGATACTAAACTTGTGGTGGGGTAGCTTTCAGACAAAATAACCAGGGACAGATTTAGCGATCACTTGGACAAATGAGAGAAAAGCAGCATGGATTTGTTGAAGGCTAATCATGTTAAAGAAATGCAATATGAGCTTTAGTGATGGGGTATGAAGTCGATGAGAGAAGTGCAGTGTATAAACTTACAGAATGCAGTGAATTAAGTGCTGCAGCCTGGGTTTACAGAACACTAACGTAAATCCCAAGAGCTTTAGTTTTTTTAAAGTACAAGGTGATTATAAAAATATAAGAGATTCACAAATGCATATTGCAGAAGTAAATCTGTCATCCTTGCCTCGTCTGGTTTAGAGTTGACCTTAGACCAATCTGCTACAATGTGGTTGATTTTTGACTGCCCTCTCTACTCCTTTGTGTTAAACCACTCTGCAATGTTGGATACCTCCAACACATAGAGTTCAAGAGATCACAAAGTTTTCTCACCATCATATTATGGGTGGATTCCATCCATGCATCCATCCATCCTTGTTATCTTCCGGTTTGGATGTTTTTTCTATTTGCGCAAAAATGTTACACGATAGCGCTACGTTATTTTGCCATCTTACCATTCTTCTGGGCTGCATGTGCAACAAGTTTTGTTCCAATCAACTATAACGACTATACTGAACATCTCCTCCATTGAGCAGAGCAGTTAATTATCAATAACTTTCTAATATTATTAAACTGTTTCCAAGGAGAAAATTCACTCCCATAAACGGACATAAAATGCTGGAGTAAATCAGTGGGACAGGCATCATCTCTGCTGAGAAGGAAGGATGATGTTTTGGTTTGAGACCCTTCAAGATGGTCTGAAGAAGGGTCTTGACCCGAAACGTCGCTCATTCCTTCTCTCGAGCGATGCTGCCTGTCCTGCTGAGTTACTCCAACATTTTTTTGTGTCTCTCGTCGGTGTAAACCAACATTTGCAGTTCCTTCCTCCCTGTAAGTCTGTGGCCAATATCTACCATCAAACTTCCGAGGTGTCAACTCAGTGGTGCATTTGCAAGAAACATACAGATGTTGGGGGAAGGACAGTGGGCGGAGTTATTTGAAAGGTCATCCAATCAACAATATTATTGGGTATTTCTCTGAATCTCGAGTTATATACTGTTTGCGACTAAAAGCGGCGATGACTCGTTGTCAGGGACAACAGAAAGCGAACACGAATGTGAATAAAACAGTGAATAAGGATTAATATAATGCAACGCTGTACTTTGGATCAGCCAGTTGAAAGGTGCCAAAGAATTGCGGTAAACTCAACGACCGGGAAATTAATACCTTCTCTCAGATTAGTAAATACCAGATATTTGTTGCAGAAGACAAAATGACACGTCGACTCCCTTATGTTATTAAATAAACGGTTTAGCTTTGGGATCTTTCTTGCGAATTTAGCAGAACTGCTCAAGAGAAAAATACTAGACATTGTTTTTCGCAGAATCGGGAGTTAAATCAGCATCTGAGGTTGAGGTGTTGTCCCGCTGGAGGCAATATTAAACTATTCTAAATTCCGAAGGAAGGTCCCCACACAAAACATAACCTATCTCTGTCCTCCACAGATGCTGCCTAACATGCTGAATCACTCCAGTACTCGGTGTTCTACGTAAGCAGTTCCTTGAGTCTCCACAATTCGTCGAATGTTTGCATTAGATCAGCACGCAACTTCCTGTTCTCACCTCACTGGCCTGCGGCTATAAAGGCTTCGCTTCATCGGTTATCATGGTTTGAAACAAGTGCATCGTGCACTATTCTTCGGCAGAACTGGGAAAGCGAGAGCTTTCTTCAGTGTCGTTGAGGATCACACATAATGTGTCGCAGTGTATGCAGTGGTGCCAAGGCCGGATTTGCGTATAAGCTTAACAAGCTTAAGCTTAGGGCCTCGAGATCTAGGGGGGCCGCGCAGAGTCCGATTTACCACTAGGCTTCATCGGCTGAAGCCTGGGGCCTCGAAATCTAGGCGGCCACCGGCCAAGGCAGGACACCTGCTGTTCAACTCTCGGCGGCCCCCCCTCGCTATCTCTCTCTCTGTCTGTCAGTCTCCGTCTCTGCCTGACATCCGTATCCATGTCCATGTCCGGGCCGCCGGGTCTCCGCTCGCTCCTCATCCGTTGGGTAACTATGGTAGGGTGAAGACTATTCCATGCTTTAATTGTGCGAGGGAACTTCATGGAGCAGCCAGTAACTCTGGATAGAAGGAATTGGGCGACGTTTCGGGTAGAGACCCTTGTTTAGACTCCCTCTGGTTTTAGTGTTTTTAGTTTAATTTAAAGATACAGAGTGGAAACTGGCCCTTCGGCCCACCGAGTCCACGCCGACCACTGATCACCCGTACACTAGTTCTATCCACACATTAGCGGAGTAAGTCAAGAGTCAAGAGTGTTTTATTCTCTCACATCCCAGTTAGAACAATGAAATCCTTACTTACAGCAGCACAATAGAATATGTAAACATAGTACTCTGCAAACAATGTAATAAATGAGAAAACAAAATGGTGTATATTTATATATTAATATATAACTATATATATAATATATACCCACACACACAATTTCCCTCCTGGGATTAATAAAGTTCTATCGTATAGTATCGTGTGTGTAGGAAAGAACTGCAAATGCTGGTTAAAACTGCAGATAGACACAAAAAGCTGGATTAACTAAACAGGTCAGACAGAATCTCTGGACAAAAAGAAAATATTATGTTTTGGGTTGGGTCTGAAATAGGTTCCTGCACACCTTTGGAATGTGGAAGTAAACATTCCACCCGGAGAAAAGCCATGCGATCGAAGAGAAAAGGAGAAAACTCCATACAGACAGCACCCATATTCAGGATCAATTCCAGGTCTCTCGCACTTTTAGGCAGCAACTTTATGGCCAATGTACTGTCCCATAGTCTTGAACTTAATTAAAACATACAGTAGCTGTAAAGGGGGACATCGGATTCGGAATGGGAGGGGGAGTTGAAGTGCTGAGCCACGGGAAGATCAGGTTGGGTTTTGCGGACCAAGCGGAGGTGTTGGGCGAAGCGATCGCCAAACCTATGCTTGGTCCCACCGATATAGAGCAGCTGACACCTAGCGCAGTGGATGTAATAGATGAGGTTGGAGGTGGTGCAGTTGAACCTCTGCCGCACCTGGAAAGACTGCCTGGGTCCTTAAATGAAGTCAAGGGGGGAGGTAAAGCGACAAGTGTAGCATTTCCTGCAGTTGCAAAGGAAAGTGCCAGGTGAGGGGGTGGTTTGGGTGGGAAGGGACGAATTGAGCAGGGAGTTACGGAGGGAGCGGTCTCTGCGGAAAGCCAACATGGGAGGAGATGGGAAGATGTGGCCAGTGGTAGGATCCCATTGGTAGACAAAAAAGCTGGAGAAAATCAGCGGGGGGGGGGGGGGGGGGGACACGAAAAAGAAAGGAAGCAGCGCAGACAGTAGGCTGGGAATGGGAGGGGAAGGAGGGAGAAAGCAAGGACTACCCAAGCAAATATGATGTGCTGCTCCTCCAATATGCAGTGGGCCCCACTCTAGCCATGGAGGAGGCCCAGGAAAGAAAAGTCGGATTCGGAATGGGAAGGGGTGTTAAAGTGTTGAGCCACCGGGAGATCAGGTTGGTTATTGCAAACTGAGTGGAGGTGTTGTGCGAAGCGATCACCAAGCCTGCGCTTGGTCTCACTGAGGTTGATCATACGCTGAATAATCCAACCACATTTTTGTTTGGAAGTGGAAAGAAATAATAGAAATTGCATTCATTGCAATGTGTAAAAAGGGTTGAGATACTGTATTGTAATTTTGCTGCATGTAGTTGTGGTATATATCATGTCTTGATTGGTGAACATGTTTAGTTTGTGATTTTATTTGAAGCAGAAATAATATGTGAATGCTTCATTGAGCATAATTCTGACTGGTAACTACGCACTTCGTCCGAGCACATTATCGCACGTGTCTTGCAAGTCGTCTTAAATTACCACCTAAACTGTTATTTGGCAACTTAAAAAGCAGCCAAGGTTGCCTGGCTGACAACAGCGAAAAAAAAATTACGTTTGAGCCCTGCAAGGTATATAATATTTTTGACACTGTCATAGGCCTTTCTTACATATGCTGTCACAACGTAACCCTTCAGTAATTTTCCTTGCCCTCCATTTCAGAATAACAGTGTTTTAAGCCAATAACTCAACACTAGCACTGGCAATAAATAAATAAATAAAAAGCGCAGCTTTCCAGCCCCTTATCTCATTGGCCACACTCGGCTGCAAATCGGTGTCAATCTGGCAGACCATCTTCCTCTAGTCGTGGGGGTGGGGGATTGGGAGGGGCCTCTCTTCATCTAAATCCAGCCTTGCGTGGCGCAGCAGTAGATTTGCTGCCTCACAGCGGCAGGATTCCGGGTTCGATCCTGTCTGTGTGTGCTGTCTTTACAATTTGTACCTTCTCCCTGTGACCACGTGGGTTTTCTCCCACATTCCAAGGATGTACAGGTTTATAGGCTAATCGGCTTGGTAAAATTGTAAATTGTCCCTTGTGTTCGTGTGTGGGGATCGCTGGTCGACGTAGACTCGATGCCCCAAAGGGCCTGTTTCTGTGCTGTATCGCTAAACTTTAGTCACCACATCACCAGTCCATCTACACATCGCACTGCCTTGGAAAAGCAGCCAACATAATCAAACACTTGTCCCACCCCGCTTCTTTCTGCTTCTGTCCGGCTGAAGGTGCAGATGCTTGAAAGTGCGCACCAACAGATTCAAGAACAACTTCTTCCCTTCAGTTATCAGGCTTCTGAACAGTCCTTTCATAAGCCAGAGGTCTGATTCATCTCTACGCTTTGTAAACATTGGACTTTGTCAATGGAACTAATGCGTTACAATTCTGAGAACTATATTATGCACTATGTACCTTCCCCCTTGCTCTATTGATTGCACTTTGTTGTATCAATGGTATATCTGAACTGATATGGGTAGCATGCAAAACAAAGATTTGCACTGCACATCGTACATGTGTCAATAATAAACCTAAACCTTAAACTAAACAACATATCTGCCGCAGAACCTGTTCCACAACTTTCTGGTATGTTCATCTTTAGCCACCACCCCTGTTTGTGAATGGTAATATTTCAGGTACAAGGTGGCCATCTTTGCAGCTCAACTTTACAGTCATTCCCTCTTTGTGGTTTAACCATATCCCTCTACATTCAGCAGAGACAACAGAGTATGCTGTGCTCCTACAGCAGTCCTGTTGCAAATACCTCTGAATGCTGCGGGTTGAGTAATGTTGGTTACTCCCATTCTCACCCCGAGAGGATGAGATGGACAATCATTACAGAGCACCGCAAATCAGCAAACGACCCAGTGCCCAAGTAATTGTGGTGAAAGTTGTGATTCTCGGATCATTCTGTGTGGAGACATCGGAAGCTAGGAGTGGACCAAGTTAAACCGGGACATTGCCTCCAGCGCCTTCAAGGTCAGCTGCAGGAGGAACCCCCGGGACACGACAATGGAGAGGGATGTCAGTGCATGTGAAATGTGCCAGTACATTGGGCAGCAGAGTGACGTAGCAGTAAAGTTGCTGCCTTCCAGCGCCAGACACCCGGGTTTGATCCTGGCTACTTGTGCTGTCAGTACGGAGTTTGTACGTCCTCTCCGTGACTAGCGTGGGTATTCTCTGAGATGTTCGGTTTCTTCCCACACTCCAAACATGTACAGGTTGGGAGGTTAATTGGTTTGGTCTAAGTGTAAATTGTCCTTAGTGTGTGTAGGATAGTGTTAATGTTCGGGGATCACTGGTGGGTGCGGATTCGGTAGGCTGAAGGGCCTGTTTCCGCGCTGTATGTATAAACTAAACTAAACACTGAGCTTGCGGGCTGAGCGGACTTTGAACAATGGCGCCTAAAAAGGCGGTGCATGCATGTGTAATATATGCAAAAGGAATGACACTGTATAGATGCATATGTGAAGATAGACACAAAGTGCTGGAGTAGCTCAGCGGGTCAGGCATCATCTCTGAAGGAAAAGTATGGATGATGTTTTAAGCTGGAACCCTTCTTCAGACTCAGACTAATCATTCTGTTAGGACTTGCTGCTTCTGGGTAAGTAAACCTAGACGTTATTATCCATCACTCAGTGTTACACCGCTCTGTGCATTGCAAAGTTTGCTCCTTGACCGACTTAAAGACATGTCATGGAAACAGGCCCTTCTGCCCATCAGGTCCATGCCGACTATTGATCACAGGTTCATCCTAGTCCCATGTTATCACGTTTTTTACATCCACTCCCTACACACTAAGGACAATTTTACAGAGGCCAATTAAATCACAAACCTGCACATGCTTGGGATGTAGGAGGAAACCGGAGCACCCGAGGAAAACCCACTTGGTTACAGAGAGAACGTGCAAACTCTACACAGACAACCCCGAGGTCAGGATCAAACTGGGGTCTCCAGTGGCGTGAGGCTGCTGCACTACAGCTGCGCCACTGTGCTGTCCATTTCGTTAGAGCTTTTTGTTGTTGGGTCTTCAGAGTCACAGATTACTGATGCAACATTCTTTCATACACTGCCCTGTGTATTGCAAAGCTTTGTTCCTTAAACTGAAGCTGCAGTTCCCTATTCCTGTTCAGACTTGTCACTCTTTGAACACCGGCCAAAAGCATGAACTAGAAACATTATCTTGTTGAGTGGAAATGCCTATTCCCGCTTCTAATTCATATTTGCATGTCATCCAAATTCAGCTCTGAGAATCTACCTAAAGCACAGATTTAGTTTAGTTTAGGGATACAGAGCAGAAACAGGCCCTTCAGCCTGCCGAGTCCGTGCCGAGGACCACAATTGTCCTACACGAGGGACAATTTACAATTTTACCGAAGCCTATTAACCCACAAACCCGTATGTCTTTGGAATGGGGAAGAAAACCAGAGCAAACGATATACATCAATAATTTAGACTACTGATAATGTGTCCTGTGCCCAACTCTCCTGAAGGTTACCCAGGCCAAGATATATGTATACATATCCCCCCCGCCCCATCCCCTCCCACCCCCCCCCCCTCCCGATGTTGAGCGTCTACCACTCTCAACAATCAACGAATGTAGTGAAATGCTCCCCACCTACTGGCACAAGGGACTTCTTAACATCTTGTCCTGTGTACTTGATTTTGATAATCTGGACTCGTCCAGTGACTGCTGTGAAAGGACAGCTGACAACATGGGAAAGTCCATGTGACAGCTTGGAGAGACAGCTGACAGGAGGGAACAGACCCCACTGGGGCCATCATGGGCTAGCTACCCATGACAGCAGTCCCCAACGCTGTTTCAGCTAGTTGGAGACACCCGCTAAATGCTACAAAAAGTAAATTAAAGGAAATACCCCTAGAGCCTGCGAGAGCGGGGGCGAAGATGGCTCACCAACTGATAACATGGTTACAGACCCAGGAACGGAAACGACCATGGACAAGGAGAGCATGGCACATGAAACATCCACAACAGCTGCGGGACACAAACTTCAGGTGTGCATCTGTGGTTGGGAGAAAAGAACATCAGTGATGGGCTTGAAGATCCACCAAGGGAGGAAAAAGTGCTTGAGAGAGCAGAGACAAGGGCCTCGCATTGACCAGTACTTCTTACGAAGCAACCAGTCAAATCAGTCGAATGAAGCACAGCGACGGGACACAAACCAAAGTTCGCAGAGCATCAGCACCCATGTCACTGAAAAGGGTGATACAAGCACAGAAATGGCGGTGGAGGAGCCCACGCAACAACTACAAAGACCGCCATTGGAGGGAAAGATCAAAGGGCACAAACCTGGAGTGAAATGGCCCAAAGCTGTTGAAAAGAAAGAGTGGGAGACGGTCAACAGTGACCTTATACATATCGTGGAGCAACAAGTGGGCACAGCAGTGGAAAAGCTTGAAAGGATGGGCAACATAATCTACAGCTGTGGAGAAGAACGGTTTGGGGTGAGTAAAGGGAGAGGTGGAAATAAATTACCAACACCAATCAAGTCCAGGAGGCAGCAGGAGATCGAGAGGCTAATCAGAGAGAGGAGACAGTTGAAAAAGCAATGGAAAAAAGCAACTGTCACAGAGAGAGAAGGTCTCATGCTTCTCCAAGAGGACATCAAGAGTCGATTGACAACCTTGCGAAAAGCAGAGAACATGAGGAAACTTCGCAAGAAGAAAGAACACACAAGAACACGGTTCTACAAAGACCCTTTCAAGTTCATCAAAGACCTCTTTGCACATGAAAAAGTGGAACTTTGAAAACATCAAAATAAGAATTGGAGGAACACCTGGAAAAGGCCCACCAAGACACGGAAAGGCATGAGCAGTTAGTCATCCCACATGACATTCCGCCTATTCAACCACCTGAATTCAACCTGGACACCAGCCCTCCGAAATGGAAATAGGTAGAGAACACTGTCCGGCGAGCAAGAGCAGCATCAGTTCCGGGGCCAAACGGAGTACCATACAAGCTCTACAAGAACGCACCGGATGTGTTACGCTTTCTATGGAAGCTCATGAGGGTGGTGTGGAAGAAGCAAACAATACCTAAGGCATGGCGAAGGGCCGGCGGCGTACTAATACCTAAAGAAAAGGATGCGTCAGACATCAATCAATTCCGGCCAATATGTCTCCTCAACGTCAAGGGAAAAATCTTTTTTAGCATTGTATCACAAAGGCTATCCACCTATCTGGTAACAAACAAGTATATTGATACACCTGTACAGAAAGCAGGAATACCAGGATTTCCGGGCTGCTTGGAGCATCCAAGCATGATCTGGCACCAGATCCAAGCAGCTAAGAAGGACAAGAGAGACCTACATGTGATCTTCCTCGATCTGGCCAATGCATTTGGTTCAGTTCCCCATGAACTCCTTTGGGAATCTTTTGCCTTTTTCCATGTACCAGAGCTTATCACCACACTGGTCAAGAACTATTTCCAAGACCTGCAACTGTGCTTCACCACAGCTGAATTCAGTAACAACATGGCAGCGCTTGGAAGTAGGCATCATGGCAGGCTGCACAGTCTCACCCTTGGCCTTTACAATGGTCATGGAAGTCATCATCAGGGCCTCAAAATGGGTGGTGGGTGGTGAACGAACCAGGATTGGGCTCCGTCTGCCACCCATCAGGGCATACATGGACGACATGACAACACTAACCACTACTGCAGCATGCACCAAGCGGCTACTTGGAAAGCTGCAGGAGAACATCAAGTGTCCCGAATGAAAATAAAACCAAGTAAATCTCGAAGCATCTCCATAGTTAAGGGGGCGCTTAGAGACACAAGGTTCTGCATCGGTGACGACCCAATACCAACAGTGTCTGAGCAGCCAGTAAAAAGCCTGGGCAGATGGTACAACGCAAGTCTCAAGGACAAAGAGCAGGTGCAACAACTAAGGCAAGAAATTGTCAACGGCCTGGAGAACATCAATCAGACCCTACTGCCTGGGAAACTGAAGCTCTGGTGCCTACAATTTGGACTCCTTCCTCGGACAATGTGGCCACTGACCGTTTATGAAGCCCCAATAACAACTGTGGAGAACATGGAGCGAACCATAACTTCATACGCGAAGAAATGGCTCGGTGTCCCACGATGTCTAACTAACATCGGCCTCTATGGCAAAGGGGTCCTGGAACTACCTCTCACTAGTCTAACAGAGGAATACAAATCTAAAGTAAGACTCCAGATGACACTGAGGGACTCTAGAGAAAAGACCATCAGTGCTGTTGCACCGCCCCTAGTAACTGGCCGGAAGTGGACACCATCTGATGCAGTACAGCAAGCTTCATCGGCCCTGAGGCACAAAGACATCGTGGGGCAAGTGCAGCAGGGAAGAGGAGGCTTTGGCCTTACGACAAGTAAACCAACTTGGCGAAAGGCCACAACATCAGAACGGAGGACATTGGTGGTTGAGGAGGTGCGGCGACAGGAGGAGGCCGCTAGAAGTGCAAAGGCGGTCTCTCATGCCAAACAGGGGCAATGGATGCAGTGGGAAGGTGTGGAGCGGAGGAAGATCAGCTGGAAAGAACTATGGGAAATGGAATCAAGCAAGATGAGCTTCATCATCAGAGCAACATATGACTTGCTTCCATCACCAAAGAACCTCCATCAGTGGTACGGCGAGGATCCAACCTGTGCCCTCTGCCCAACTCCAGCGACCCTCAAACACATCATGGTAGGCTGCAAGACCAGCCTCACGCAAGGGAGATACATGTGGCGGCATAATCAGGTACTAAAAAGCCTGGCAACAGCCCTTGAGAACAGGCGGTGTGCGACCAACTCCTTGCCTCCGAGAGCAAGCAACCACCCTTTAAGGACAACAACCTTTGTCGGAGAAGGACAGAAAACACCTAAACATCCTTCCTCCAGATCAGAAGAAGGAAACCTATGCAGGGCCCCTGATGTTGAGCGTCTACCACTCTTAACAATCAACGAATGTCGTGAAATGCTCCCCACCTACTGGCACAAGTGACTTCTTAACATCTTGTCCTGTGTATTTGATTCTCAGATGAGGGTTTCAAAACAACATTAGCAAATTTGCAGATGACACAAAGCTGGGTGCAGTGTGAACTGTGAGGAGGATGCTATGAGAATGCCGGGTGACCTGGACAGGTTGGGTGAGTGGCAGATGCATGGCAGATGCAGTTTAATGTGGATAAATGTGAAGTTATCAACTTTGGTAGCAAAACCATGAAGGCAGATTATTATCTAAATTGTGTCAAGTTGGTAAAAGGGGAAGTACAACGGGATCTGTGGGTCCTTGTTCATCAGTCAATGAAAGTAAGCATGCAGGTACAGCAGGCAATGAAGAAAGCAAATGGCATGTTGGCCTTCACAACAAGAGGAGTTGAGTATAGGAGCAAAGAGGTCCTTCTGCAGTTGTATAGGGCCCTAGTGAGACCACACCTGGAGTGCAGTTTTGGTCCCCTAATTTGAGGAAGGACATTCTTGCTATTGAGGGAGTGCAGCATAGGTTCACACGGTTAATCCCGGGATGGCACGACTGTCATATGCTGAGAGAATTGAGCGGCTGGGCTTCTATATTCTGGAATTTAGAAGGATGAGAGGATATCTTATTGAAACATATAAGATTATTAAGGGATTGGACACGCAAGAGGCAGGAAACATGTTTCCGGTTGGGGGAGCCCAGAACTAGGGGCCACAGTTTAAGAATAAGGAGCAAGCCATTTAGAACGGAGATGAGGAAACACTTTTTCTCACAGAGAGTGGTGAGTCTGTGGAATTCTCTGCCTCAGAGGGCAGAGGAGGCCGGTTCCCTGGATACTTTCAAGAAAGGGCTTGATAGGGCTTAAAAGATAGCGGGGTCAGGGGATATTGGGAGAAGGCAGGAACGGGGTACTGATTGTGGATGATCAGCCATGATCACACTGAATGGCGGTGCTGGCTTGAATAGGCAAATGGCCTGCTCCTGCACCTGTTGTCTATTGTCCATTGTCTATAGTCTATTGTCTATTGCCACCCAGAGAAAATCTACACAGGTCACGTGGAGAACATTTAAAATCTGTCCAGACAGCACTCGTGATAAGGATTGAGCCCAGGTCTCTAGCCCTGTAAAGCAGCAACTCTACCGCTGTGCCACCGTGCTGCCCCAATTCATATTTGTATGATGTCCAAATTGGAATATGAATGCACCTAAGGCACGAGCTGCCGGAGCAGGTCGTTGAGGCGGGGACTATCGCAACATTGAAGAAATAATTTAACAGGTACATAGATAGGACAGGTTTAGAGGGATATGGGCCAAACGCACGCGGGTGGGACTAGTGTAGTTGGTCGGTGTGGGTAAGTTGGACCGAAGATCCTGTTTCCACACTGTATGACTCTATGACACACATTTGATTTGGTTAATGTAATGTCAAGAAAATGCCCAACTGTTTCTAAATTTTGTTTTTTGCCAACGTATGTTGCTTACTAACGTGTCTGATCAATTCTGCAACAGGATCGGTGCTATTTTCTATTTCCAGCATGGGTGGTCCTGGATGGAAAGGCAGATTTGCATTTGTTCTTTGCGTCACCATCACCTTGTCTTGTCCAATTACCCGAGCAGCTAGAATATTGGTCGTCCCTGTTGATGGGAGTCACTGGATCAATATGAAATGTTTGATAGAAGAGCTGAACCTTCGTGGCCACAGCGTCACTGTGCTCAGTCAGTCAACGTCCGGGTATATCAAAGAGAGCCCAGACTTGTATCAATCCATTATGATTCAAATGCCAAGAGGATATGAAAATTACAACGTGATGGAAAATATTGTACAAAAAACATTGGAAAACTTACAGAAAGGCACGACAGTCTGGGGCAACATTAATCTCCAATATGAATTGTTGATGTTTGTGTTTGAGTATCATCAATGGGCGAAAGAGATTATCAAAGCATTATTCGAAAACTATAACTTGTTGAACCAACTTGAAAATGCAAAATTTGAGTTAATACTTACAGATCCGGTATTTGGTATGGGTTCAATGCTTGCTTATTATTTAAAACTGCCGCTGGTGTACAACATTCGATGGCATGTTGGTGGGGAAGCTCATTTACTCACTGCCCCCTCACCAGCTTCCTACATCCCACGCACTGGCTCACATTTAACAGACAAAATGAATATTCTGCAAAGAACACAAAATGTCCTGCAAACTCTTAATGAGTTACTGATTGTAGAGTTTTTGATATACCCACTTTATAATGAAATCTGCCAACAGTATCTGGGACCAGACACAGACTTCAAGTCGATTCTCCTCAGAGCTGATGTGTGGCTGATGAGGGTGGATTTTGTGTTTGAATTCCCAAGACCAACCATGCCAAACATTGTGTACACCGGAGGCTTCCAGTGTAAACCAGCAAGGCCTCTGGCAGCAGAGTTTGAGGAGTTTGTCCAAAGCTCAGGGAAACATGGACTTGTTGTAATGTCAATGGGAACTACGGTCAATTCCTTGCCAATGGTGATTACAATGAAAATAGCAGAAGCATTTGCTCAAATCCCCCAGAAGGTTATCTGGAGATATGATGGTGAGACCCCTCCCAATATAGGCAATAATACACTGCTGGCAAAATGGATCCCTCAGAACGACCTGCTGGGTCACCCCAACACACGAGCTTTTGTTTCACACGGAGGCACCAATGGCATTTATGAAGCCATCTACCATGGGGTGCCAGTGATCGGCATGCCTCTGCTTTTTGACCAATTTGACAATTTACTCAAACTCGAATCCCGAGGAGCAGCAAAAGTGATCAACGTTGCAACCATGCACTCCACAGATCTGTTGCAGGCACTCAACGAGGTGATAAACGGCACATCTTATGGGGACAGCATGAAGAGACTCTCCGCTCTCCATCGGGACCAGCCAGAGTCGCCAATGGAGAGAGCCGTTTTCTGGGTTGAGTACGTTGCCCGACACAAAGGAGCGGGGCATTTGCGCTCAGAATCCCACCGACTCCCCTGGTACGCTTACTATTGTGTAGATGTGATGATCTTTCTGTTGTCTGTGTTACTCCTGCTCACTGTGCTGGTGGTTGGAACACTGAAGACACTTTGTTGTATTGTTTGTAGGAAAAAGCAAAAAACGGAGTGAGATTTTTTTTTCCCTTGGTATATTTTGTTCTTTCAAATTAATCAAATAAAGTTTTTGATGCAGAGTCTCCTTTCCATAAAGCATGAATTTGACAAGTGCTAATAAAATCCAGAAAGGTGAATGAAATAACAACCTTTCAGTTCACTTCAGTTCAGTTTTATTTATCATGCGGATTCATACGCACACTAACCACCCGTCACACACGGGGTAGGGGGAGACGGGGTGGGGAGATGGGAGGGAGGGGAGACCGCTGGGTCCTGTTCCCTCAACGTGCAGTTGCGGGGGGTGGGGTTGGGGCTTCACAAGCACACTAACCACCTCCCACACACACAGCGGATGGGGGGTAGGGGGAGACGGGGGGGAGGAGAGGGGAGGTAGGGGAGAGGGGAGAGGGAGAGGAGGGGGAGAGGAGGGGCAAGAGATTAGGGGAGACAGAGGAGGGGGAGTGGGGGAGAGGGGCGGAAAGACAGGGGGGAAAGGGAGGGAAGTAGTGGGGAGGGGAGAGGGGGTTGGAGGAGTGGAGAGGGGGTTGGAGAAGGGGGGTTTGAGGGGGGTAGAGGAGGTTGGAGGAGGGGAGAAGGAGGGTGGAGGAGGGGAATGAGTAGGGGAGATGGTTGAGGGGCGCAGGGGGAGGGGCAGGGGCAGGGGGGAAGGGGGAAGGGGGGAAGGGGGGAGAGTGGGGAGAGAGTGGGGAGAGAGTGGGGAGAGAGTGGGAGAGGGAAGAAGGGAGGGAAGAGGGGGAGAGGTCCCGTCCATTCAATGCGTGGTTGCAGGGGTGGGGGGAGGTTGCGGCATTACACACACACACTAACCACCACCCCCCCCCCCCCACACACACACACCCCCCCCACACACACACACCACCACACACCCTCCCCCCCACACACACACACACACACACTAACCACCCCCCCAACACAAACACTAACCATCCCCCTTGATATTATATTAATATTATTAATTGGCTCCTTTTACCCCATCCCCACCCTATCTCAAGGGGCAACGAGAGTGGGGCAGAGAAAGAGAGAGAGGGAGAGGGGGAGATGGGGAGGGGGAGATGGGGAGGGGGAGATGGGGAGGGGGAGATGGGGAGGGGGAGATGGGGAGGGGGGAGATGGGGAGGGGGAGATGGGGAGGGGAGATGGGGAGGGGAGATGGGGAGGGGGAGGGGGAGGGGAGTGGGGTTGGGGAGGGTGAGGGGGAATGGGAGGGGGGAATGGAGAGGGGGGGTGGGGAGGGGGAGGGGCAGAGAGAGGTGGAGGGAGGAAGGAGGGGGGGAAGGGGGGAGGGGAGAGGGGGGGAGGGGAGAGGGGGGAGGGGAGAGGGGGGGAGGGGAGAGGGGGGGAGGGGAGAGGGGGGGAGGGGAGAGAGTGGGGAGAGAGTGGGGAGAGAGTGGGGAGAGAGTGGGGAGAGAGTGGGGAGAGAGTGGGGAGAGAGTGGGGAGAGGGAAGAAGGGAGGGAAGAGGGGGAGAGGTCCCGTCCATTCAATGCGTGGTTGCAGGGGTGGGGGGAGGTTGCGGCATTACACACACACACTAACCACCACACCCCCCCCCCCCACACACACACACCACCACACCCCCCCACACACACACACCACCACACACCCCCCCCCCCACACACACACTAACCACCCCCCCAACACAAACGCTAACCATCCCCCTTGATATTATATTAATATTATTAATTGGCTCCTTTTACCCCATCCCCACCCTATCTCAAGGGGCAACGAGAGTGGGGCAGAGAAAGAGAGAGAGGGAGAGGGGGAGATGGGGAGGGGGAGATGGGGAGGGGGGAGATGGGAGGGGGAGATGGGGAGGGGGAGATGGGGAGGGGGAGATGGGGAGGGGGAGATGGGGAGGGGAGATGGGGAGGGGGAGGGAGTGGGGTTGGGGAGGGTGAGGGGGAATGGGAGGGGGGAATGGAGAGGGGGGTGGGGAGGGGGAGGGGCAGAGAGAGGTGGAGGGAGGAAGGAGGGGGGGAAGGGGGAGTGGAGAGGGGGGGAGGGGAGAGGGGGGGAGGGGAGAGGGGGGGGAGGGGAGAGGGGGGGAGGGGGAGAGGGGGGGAGGGGAGAGGGGGGGAGGGGAGAGGGGGGGAGGGGAGAGGGGGGGAGGGGAGGGGGGGGAGGGAGAGGGGGGAGGGAGGGGAGAGGGGAGGGGAGGGGAGATGGGAGGGGAGATGGGAGGGGAGATGGGGGGGAGGGGAGGGGGAGGGGAGGGGAGGGGAGGGGGAGGGGAGGGGGAGGGGGGGGAGGGGAGGGGAGGGAGGGGGGGGAGAGGGGGAGGGGGTGGGGTTGGGGAGGGTGAGGGGAGGGGGAGGGGGATGGGGTGGGGTTGGGGAGGGTGAGGGGGAATGGGAGGGGGGAATGGAGAGGGGGGTGGGGAGGGGGAGGGGCAGAGAGAGGTGGAGGAGGGAGGAAGGATGGGGGATGGAGAGGGGGAGGAGAGAGGGGGGGAGAGAGGAGGGGGAGAGGGGGGGAGAGGGGGGAGAGGGGGGGAGAGGGGGGGAGAGGGGGGGAGAGGGGGGGAGGGGAGGGGGGAGGGGAGGGGGGAGGGGGAGGGGGAGGGAGGGGAGGGGGGGAGTGGGGAGAGGGGGGGAGGGGAGAGGGGAGAGGGGAGAGGGGAGAGGGGGGGAGGGGAGAGGGGGAGGGAGGGGGAGAGGGGAGAGGGGAGAGGGGGGGAGGGGAGAGGGGGGAGGGGAGGGGGAGAGGGGGGGGAGGGAGAGGGGGGGAGGGGAGAGGGGGGGGAGGGGGAGGGGGGGAGGGGAGGGGGGGGAGGGGGGGGAGGGGGGGGAGGGGGGGAGGGGAGGGGGGGGGAGGGAGAGGGGAGGGATGCGGGGGGGCAGAGCGGGGGGGGAGAGCGGGGGGGGAGGGGAGAGCGGGGGGGAGAGGGAGAGAGAGAAGGGGGGGACGTGGAGAGGGGGGTAGAGAGAGGGGGGGAGAGAGAGGGGGGGAGAGAGAGGGGGGGGAGAGAGAGGGGGGGGAGAGAGAGGGGGGGAGAGAGAGGGGTGAGAGAGAGGGGGGAGAGAGAGGGGGGAGAGAGTAGGGGGGAGAGAGAGGGGGGGAGAGAGAGGGGGGAGAGAGAGGGGGGAGAGAGAGGGGGAGAGAGAGAAGGGGGGAGAGAGAGAAGGGGGGAGAGAGAGAAGGGGGGGGGGAGTGGGGGAAAGGCAGGGGAGTGGGAGGGAGGGAGGGGGTGAGTGAGGGGGAGGGTGTTGGA